>CM060096.1:15924735-16049956 GCA_030522485.1 Stenchaetothrips biformis | reverse complement strand
ATTGGTGGGGTCACACGTTCGGTTCGACGAGGAGTCCTATTAGCGGCTCTATACAACTCAAAACGCGTCTACGGTTTTAGCCAGCCGCTTCCGCGCCAGTTTTCATCTTCTTCTTCCTCCTTATGTGGCCCACAGGGCGACGCTCCCCTCTCTCATCATCTCATGACCGGATGATTTGAAAGTAAAAGATTTTGTTTTTTCTAGGAAGCGGACCTGCTGGCGTGGTTCCCCCCCGTGGCCACGGACGCGGTGCGCAGGCTGCTGCAGGCCAGAGAGGAACAGATGGAGGCCCTGCCGCTGCTGGCGCTGCGACACATAACACCGTCCAGGGCGAGGAGGCTGAGGAAACGACATGGGCTGAGGACGGTGCGAGACGTAGCATCGCTGCACCCGCCCACCCTCCTCAGCGCCTATCTGCCGCACCTGGGACCGTGGCGCGCCGTCGAGACCGTCACTGACGCCAGGGTGAGTCCAATCATCAAAAAACTTCGCGACGCGTCTCATTCCTCGTCAAACGCGCATCGCGGAGGCACTAAAAATATCCTTGAATGAACGCGCTCATGGACTTACCCCCCGGCTCTATCCACCTTGACAGATGATGCTCGTGCACGAGGCCTCAACTCTATCCGCGGAGGCGACAGGAGCGTTTGCCGCGGCAGCCTGCCCTCGCTCTTCCCTCTTGCTCCGAAGTGGAAACAAAGAGACGGAGAGAGTTTAGTTTTCCAAAGTGTTTATTGATGGGATTGAATTTGAATTTTGATGTTGTGCTGCAGTGTGCTGCAGTGTATACAATAAAAAAGGAGTTAAAAAATCGGAAAAATGAGTCTAACTGCCTCCTTGAATTTGCCTGGCCACAATGTACGATCCACACTCCAAACGCCCAACAGAGAGACAGGGAAACAGAGAGAGGGACAGAGAGAGAGAGAGACACACACACACACACACACACATGAGCCTCAATCCTCCTCAGTTCGCCTAGGAGAGCCTAAAAGACGGGACTTAGCGCCGAAGGCGCCAACGCGGCGCCTTAAAGGGTCAACCCCTACGGCCCCCAAGCAGCACACTCCACGCGTCAGCAGCACACTACACGGCCCCCGCAGCACTCTCCAGCGCCCACGCAGCACCGCCCACGACCACGCCCGGAAATATGTAACGTTCATCCAGCAGAGTTACCGTTCAGCCAGCCGAATAATTTTCGTTCAGTGAGAGAGAGAGAGAGAGAGCCCAGCCGCCGAGTCTGCTGCCGCCTGCAAGTAAGAGAGACAGACAGAGAGACTACATGCTGTCTGAAGTCCCTCTTTCAACAATTTCTTCAGTGTCTGCCTGTCTTTCTGAAAAATAATTTGATGACCCTCTGCTTTATGAATTCTTTTGATGTCTCTTTGATAAATACCTTGATGTCCCACCCTGTTCATGAATGATGCCTTGTCTCACTGTCTTCATTTCATTCTTTTCATGACTGTGTCACACTGCCTGTCTCCTTAATCCTACCCTCATGTTTCATTTCTTGTCTGTTCCACTCTACGATCAATATTCTTCTCTTGTCTCACTCTGCCTCTTTGCTGTCCATTCCCTTGATGTCTGTTACATGCTACGATCATTATTTTCTTGTCTCACTCTGTCTCTCCGTTCATTCTGCCCCACTGTGTGCCTGAGACCCTGCTATTTTCTCTTTCATATTTCTCTGTCCCACTGTGTTCATTCTTCTGTCTCTCTTTCTGAATTCTTGTGATGATTCTCTTTATAAAAACTTCAAACTAAAAAAAAAAACAACAATATAACCAAACCTAACCGACATGCATCTGATCACTCCCTATCTTGAACACATCACACTGTCTCTCCCTGAATTTTTGTGTGATGATTCTCTTGATGCACCTCCATACAAAACTAAAAAAAAAAACGAACAATATAACCAAACCTAACTGTGATGCAACTGATCACTACCTATCTTGAACCCGTAATACCCTGCCACTCCCACACCCTCTCACTGTCTCCATCTGAAATCACCCCATGTCCCTGTGATCATCCCTTTGATGCCACTCACATTACTATTTTTGTAAATTTTCTTGATGCTTCCATTTCCTCTGAAAAAAATGCTTATGATGTCTCTTCCATAAATATTTTGATGACTCACCATGTCATGTTATCTGTCATTCCGTTAATTCTTTTCATTTTCTATCTTCTGATGTCACTTTTAATGCCTCTCCGATCAATCTATTCCTGACCCTGCAACTGTCTGTAATAATTCATTTGATGTCCATGTCACTGTCCCACTATTATTTATTTTCTTGTCTCCGTCTTGTTCTTCTGATGATCCTTTTTATGTATCACTGCCTCATTCCATCTTACTCTGTCTATCCGTTTTATTCTTTTCATGTCTCACTGTGTGCCTGACCTTGCTTTTCTGTTTAATATTTCTCTGTCCCACTGTGTGTCTGACCCTGTCCCTCTGTTCATTCATTTGATGTCCCACTGTGTGTCATTCTATCTGTCCCACTCTGTGTCTGACCCTGTCCCTCTGTTAATTCGTTTGATGTCCCACTGTGTGTCATTCCATCTGTGTCCCAATGTGTGTCTGATCCTGTCTCTCTCTTAAATCTTTTGATGTCTTGTCACTGTCTGTCTCCCACTGTATTTTTGTGTGATGATTCTCTTGATGCACCTCCATACAAAACTAAAAAAAAAACAACAATATAACCAAACCTAACTGTGATGCAAATGATCACTCCCTATCTTGAACCCATCACACTGCCACTGCCACCCTGTCTCTGTCTCCGTCTGAAATCTCCCCATCATGTCCCTGTGATCATACCTATGATGCCTGTCACATTAATTTTTTTTTTTTTCAATTTTCTTCATGCTTTCATTACCTCTGAACATCTTTCTTTTGATGTCTCTTCCGAAAAAATATTATTTTGATGACTCACCATGTCATGTTCTCTGTCTCTCCATCAATTCTTTTCATGTCCACTGTGTACCTGTATCATATTAGCATTCTTTTCTTCACTCACTCCATGTCACTCCATGTCACGACATCACCATGACTGCACCTCTGTCTTGATGTCTAACTTGACTTATGACTCTCCGTTCTTGAATCCCTCTGTCTCTCCAATACTTGTCCTCCTCATGTCTGTCTCACACGGTCATTCCCTTTCATGTCCTGTCACTGTCTGTCTCTCTTTCAAAATTCTTGTGATGATTCTTTTCAAGACCCAGTCACTTCCCCTCCTGTTCTCCCTTATTCACACAAAAACACAACATTTTCTTCTAAACCGTGACTCCCTGACATTCCCTCCCCGTCCGTTCGATTCCCCTTCAAAAAACACCATGAATCCATGTGCCGCACACTCTCCTCTGACTCTCCCTTCTCTTTGTCACTCTTGCCTAGACTAACCTAGACCTTACCTAGCCTAACCTAGCCTAACCTAATGGTTTTTCGGCCGTTTATTGTGATTTTTCTTCACAAACCTAAACCCAACCCCACTAACCTAACCCAACCTCACTAACCTAACTCAATCACGAAGCTAACGTAACATCTTTTTAGCTGTTTTTCGGTTCGGCTCCGACGCCGGAACGGCAACCTTACACTAACCTAGCTAACCTAGCCTAACCTAGCCTAACCAAGTGTTTTTCGGCCGTTTTTTGGGTGGACTTTCTTCACTAACCTAAACCTAACCACTAACCTAACCCTAACTTCTTTTTAGCTGTTTCCGTGTCGCTCGACGCCGGAACGGCATCCCCCCCTCCTTTGACACTAACCAAGCCTAACCTAGCCTAACCTAGCCTAACCTAGGGGTTTTCGGCCGTTTTGTGGTGACGTTTCTGTCACTAACCTAAACCTAACCACAACCCTAACCTAACTTCTTTTTAGCGGTTTTTCGTGTCGCTCGACGCCGGAACGGCATCCTTGCCTCTAACCTCAGCCTAACCTAGCCTAACCTAGGCCTAACCTATGGTTTTCGGCCGTTTTTTGTGGACTTTCTCAACTAACCTAAACCTAAACCACTAACCTAACCTAACGTCTTTTTAGCCTGTTTTTCCGTGTCGCTCGACGCCGGAACGGCATCCTTGACACTAACCTAGCCTAAGCTAGCCTAACCTAGCCTAACCTAGTGGTTTTCGGGCCGTTTTTTGTGACTTTTCTTCACTAACCTAAACCTAACCACTAACCTAACCTAACTGCTTTTTAGCTGGGTTTTCGTGTCGCTCGACCTGGGTACGGCATCCTTGACACTAACCTAGCCTAACCTAGCCTAACCTAGCCTAACCTAGTGGTTTTCGGCCGTTTTTTGTGACTTTCTTTCACTAACCTAAACCTAACAACAAACCTAACCTAACTTCTTTTTAGCTGTTTTTCGTAGTCGCTCGACGCCGGAACGGCATCCTTGAACACTAACCTGGCCTAACCTAGCCTAAACTAGCCTAACCTAGTGGTTTTCGGCCGTTTTTTGTGACTTTCTTCACTAACCTAAACGAACCACTAACCTAGACCTAACTTCCTTTTAAGCTGTTTTTCGTGTCGCTCGACGCCGGAACGGCATCCTTGGACACTAACCTTAGCCTAACCTAGCCTAACCTAGCCTAACCTAGTGGTTTTCGGCCGTTTTTTGTGGACTTTCCTTCACTAACGCTAAACCTAACCACTAACCTAACCTTAACTTCTTTTTAGCTGTTTCTCGTGTACGCTCGACGCCGGAACCGGCCATCCTTGACACTACCTATCCTAACCTAGCCTAACCTAGCCTAACCTAGTGGTTTTCGGCCGTTTTTTGTGACTTTCTTCACTAACCTAAACCTAACCACGAACCTAACCTAACTTCTTTTTAGCTGTTTTTTCGTGTCGCTCGACGCCGGAACGGCAATCCTTGACACTAACCTAGCCTAACCTAGCCTAACCTAGCCTATAATAAAAAAAAAAATAAAATAAAAAAAAAAAACCTAGTGGTTTTCGGCCGTTTTTTGTGACTTTCTTCACTAACCTAAACATAACCACTATCCTAACCTAACTTCTTTTTAGCTGTTTTTCGTGTCGCTTCGACCCCGAATGGGCATCCTTGACACTAACCTAGCCTAATCCTAGCCTAACCTAGCCTAACCTAGTGGTGTTCGGCCGTTTTTTGTGACGTTCCTTCACTAACCTAAACCTAACCACCTACCTTACCTAACTTTCTTTTAGCTGTTTTTTTCGGGTCGCTCGACGCCGGAATCGGGCATCCTTGACACTAAACTAGCCGAACCTAGCCTAACCTAGCCTAACCTAGTGGTTTTCGGCCGTTTTTGGTGAGTTTTTTTTCTCACTAACCTAAACCTAACCACTAACCTCAACCTAACTTTCTTTTTAGCTGTTTTTCGTGTCGCACGAGCGCCGGAACGGCATCCTTGACCACTATCCTAGCCTACTAGCCTAACCTAGCCTAACCTAGCCTAACCTAGTGGTTTTCGGCCGTTTTTTGTGACTTTCTTTCACTAACCAAAACCTAACCAACTAACCAAACCTAACTTCATTTTAGCTGTTTTTCGTGTCGCTCGACGCCGGAACGGCATCCTATGACACTAACCTAGCCTAATCTAGCCTAACCTACCTAACCTAGTGGTTTTCCGGCCGTTTTTTGGGACTGTGTTCCTTCACTAACCTAAACCTAACCACTAACCTAACCTAACTTCTTTTTAGCTGTTTTTCGTGGTCGCTTCCGACGCCGGAACCGGCATCCTTTGACACAAACCTAGCCTAACCTAGCCTAACCTAGCCCTAACCTAGTGGTTTTCGGCCGTTTTTTGTGACTTTCTTCACTATCCTAAAACCTAACCACTAACGAACCTAACTTCTTTTTTACTGTTTATTTTTCCGTGGGCGCCCTCGACGCCGGAACGGGCATCCTTGACACTAACCTAGCCTAACCTAAGCCTAACCTAGCCTAACCTACGTGGTTTTTTCGGCCGTTTTTTGTGACTTTCTTCACTAACCTAAACCTAAACCACTAACCTAACCTAACTTCATTTTAGCTGTTTTTCCTGTCGCTCGACGCCGGAACGGCATCCTTGACACTAACCTAGCCTAACCTAGCCTAACCTAGCCTAACCTAGTGTTTTTCCGGCCGTTTTTTTTGTGACTTTCTTCACTAACCGAAACCTAACCACTTACCTAACCTAACGTCTTTTTAGCTGTTTTTCGTGTCGCTCGACGCCCGGAACGGCATCCTTGACACTAACCTAGCCTAACCTAGCCTAACCTAGCCTAACCTAGTGGGTTTTTCGGCCGTTGTTTGTGACTTGCTTCACTAACCTAAACCTAACCACTAACCTAAACCTAACTTCTTTTTAGCTGTTTTTCGTGTCGCTCGACGCCCCGAACGGCTTCCTTGACACTAACCTAGCCTAACCTAGCCTAACCTAGCCTACCCTAGTGGTTTTCGGCCGTTTTTTGTGACTTTTCTTCACTACCACCTTAACCTAACCTACTAACCTACCTTAACTTCTTTTTTAGCTGGTTTTTTGTGACGCTCGAACGCCGGAACGGCATCCTTGACACTAACCTAGCCTAACCTAGCCTAACCTAGCCTAACCTACATGTGGTTTTCGGCCGTGTTCTGTGTACTTTCTTCACTAACCCTAAACCTAACCACAAACCTAACCTAACTTCTTTTTAGGCTGTTTTTCGTGTCGCCTCGAACGCCGGAACGGCATCCTTGACACGAACCTAGCCTAACCTAGCCTAACCCTAGCCTAACCTAGTGGTTTTTCGGCCGTTTTTTTTGTGACTTTCTTCACTAACCTAAACCTTATCCACTAACCTAACCTAACTTCTTTTTAGCTGTTTTTCGTGTCGGCTCGACGTCCGGAACGGCATCCTTGAACACTAACCCTAGCCTAACTAGCCTAACCTGCCTAACCTAGTGGTTTTTTCGGCCTTATTTTTTGTTGACTTTCTTCCACTAACCTAAACCTAACCACTAACCTAACCTAACTTCTTTTTAGCTGTTTGTTTTCGTGTCCGCTCGACGCCGGAAACGGCATCCTTGACACTAACCTAGCCTAACCTAAGCCTACACCTAGCCTAACCTAGTGGTTTTCGGCCGTTTTTTGTGACTTTCTTCACTAACCTAAACCTAACCACTTAACCTAACACTAACTTCTTTTTAGCTTGTTTTTTCGGTGTCGCTCGGAACGCCAGAACGGCATCCTTGACACTAACCTAGCCTAACCTAGCCTAACCTAGCCTAACCTAGTGGTTTTCGGCCGTTTTTTGTGACTTTCTTCACTAACCTAAACCTAACCACTAACCTAACCTAACTTCTTTTTAGCTGTTTTTCGTGTCGCTCGACGCCGGAACGGCATCCTTGACACTAACCTAGCCTAACCTAGCCTAACCTAGCCTAACCTAGTGGTTTTCGGCCGTTTTTTGTGACTTTCTTCACTAACCTAAACCTAACCACTAACCTAACCTAACTTCTTTTTAGCTGTTTTTCGTGTCGCTCGACGCCGGAACGGCATCCTTGACACTAACCTAGCCTAACCTAGCCTAACCTAGCCTAACCTAGTGGTTTTCGGCCGTTTTTTGTGACTTTCTTCACTAACCTAAACCTAACCACTAACCTAACCTAACTTCTTTTTAGCTGTTTTTCGTGTCGCTCGACGCCGGAACGGCATCCTTGACACTAACCTAGCCTAACCTAGCCTAACCTAGCCTAACCTAGTGGTTTTCGGCCGTTTTTTGTGACTTTCTTCACTAACCTAAACCTAACCACTAACCTAACCTAACTTCTTTTTAGCTGTTTTTCGTGTCGCTCGACGCCGGAACGGCATCCTTGACACTAACCTAGCCTAACCTAGCCTAACCTAGCCTAACCTAGTGGTTTTCGGCCGTTTTTTGTGACTTTCTTCACTAACCTAAACCTAACCACTAACCTAACCTAACTTCTTTTTAGCTGTTTTTCGTGTCGCTCGACGCCGGAACGGCATCCTTGACACTAACCTAGCCTAACCTAGCCTAACCTAGCCTAACCTAGTGGTTTTCGGCCGTTTTTTGTGACTTTCTTCACTAACCTAAACCTAACCACTAACCTAACCTAACTTCTTTTTAGCTGTTTTTCGTGTCGCTCGACGCCGGAACGGCATCCTTGACACTAACCTAGCCTAACCTAGCCTAACCTAGCCTAACCTAGTGGTTTTCGGCCGTTTTTTGTGACTTTCTTCACTAACCTAAACCTAACCACTAACCTAACCTAACTTCTTTTTAGCTGTTTTTCGTGTCGCTCGACGCCGGAACGGCATCCTTGACACTAACCTAGCCTAACCTAGCCTAACCTAGCCTAACCTAGTGGTTTTCGGCCGTTTTTTGTGACTTTCTTCACTAACCTAAACCTAACCACTAACCTAACCTAACTTCTTTTTAGCTGTTTTTCGTGTCGCTCGACGCCGGAACGGCATCCTTGACACTAACCTAGCCTAACCTAGCCTAACCTAGCCTAACCTAGTGGTTTTCGGCCGTTTTTTGTGACTTTCTTCACTAACCTAAACCTAACCACTAACCTAACCTAACTTCTTTTTAGCTGTTTTTCGTGTCGCTCGACGCCGGAACGGCATCCTTGACACTAACCTAGCCTAACCTAGCCTAACCTAGCCTAACCTAGTGGTTTTCGGCCGTTTTTTGTGACTTTCTTCACTAACCTAAACCTAACCACTAACCTAACCTAACTTCTTTTTAGCTGTTTTTCGTGTCGCTCGACGCCGGAACGGCATCCTTGACACTAACCTAGCCTAACCTAGCCTAACCTAGCCTAACCTAGTGGTTTTCGGCCGTTTTTTGTGACTTTCTTCACTAACCTAAACCTAACCACTAACCTAACCTAACTTCTTTATAGCTGTTTTTCGTGTCGCTCGACGCCGGAACGGCATCCTTGACACTAACCTAGCCTAACCTAGCCTAACCTAGCCTAACCTAGTGGTTTTCGGCCGTTTTTTGTGACTTTCTTCACTAACCTAAACCTAACCACTAACCTAACCTAACTTCTTTTTAGCTGTTTTTCGTGTCGCTCGACGCCGGAACGGCATCCTTGACACTAACCTAGCCTAACCTAGCCTAACCTAGCCTAACCTAGTGGTTTTCGGCCGTTTTTTGTGACTTTCTTCACTAACCTAAACCTAACCACTAACCTAACCTAACTTCTTTTTAGCTGTTTTTCGTGTCGCTCGACGCCGGAACGGCATCCTTGACACTAACCTAGCCTAACCTAGCCTAACCTAGCCTAACCTAGTGGTTTTCGGCCGTTTTTTGTGACTTTCTTCACTAACCTAAACCTAACCACTAACCTAACCTAACTTCTTTTTAGCTGTTTTTCGTGTCGCTCGACGCCGGAACGGCATCCTTGACACTAACCTAGCCTAACCTAGCCTAACCTAGCCTAACCTAGTGGTTTTCGGCCGTTTTTTGTGACTTTCTTCACTAACCTAAACCTAACCACTAACCTAACCTAACTTCTTTTTAGCTGTTTTTCGTGTCGCTCGACGCCGGAACGGCATCCTTGACACTAACCTAGCCTAACCTAGCCTAACCTAGCCTAACCTAGTGGTTTTCGGCCGTTTTTTGTGACTTTCTTCACTAACCTAAACCTAACCACTAACCTAACCTAACTTCTTTTTAGCTGTTTTTCGTGTCGCTCGACGCCGGAACGGCATCCTTGACACTAACCTAGCCTAACCTAGCCTAACCTAGCCTAACCTAGTGGTTTTCGGCCGTTTTTTGTGACTTTCTTCACTAACCTAAACCTAACCACTAACCTAACCTAACTTCTTTTTAGCTGTTTTTCGTGTCGCTCGACGCCGGAACGGCATCCTTGACACTAACCTAGCCTAACCTAGCCTAACCTAGTGGTTTTCGGCCGTTTTTTGTGACTTTCTTCACTAACCTAAACCTAACCACTAACCTAACCTAACTTCTTTTTAGCTGTTTTTCGTGTCGCTCGACGCCGGAACGGCATCCTTGACACTAACCTAGCCTAACCTAGCCTAACCTAGCCTAACCTAGTGGTTTTCGGCCGTTTTTTGTGACTTTCTTCACTAACCTAAACCTAACCACTAACCTAACCTAACTTCTTTTTAGCTGTTTTTCGTGTCGCTCGACGCCGGAACGGCATCCTTGACACTAACCTAGCCTAACCTAGCCTAACCTAGCCTAACCTAGTGGTTTTCGGCCGTTTTTTGTGACTTTCTTCACTAACCTAAACCTAACCACTAACCTAACCTAACTTCTTTTTAGCTGTTTTTCGTGTCGCTCGACGCCGGAACGGCATCCTTGACACTAACCTAGCCTAACCTAGCCTAACCTAGCCTAACCTAGTGGTTTTCGGCCGTTTTTTGTGACTTTCTTCACTAACCTAAACCTAACCACTAACCTAACCTAACTTCTTTTTAGCTGTTTTTCGTGTCGCTCGACGCCGGAACGGCATCCTTGACACTAACCTAGCCTAACCTAGCCTAACCTAGCCTAACCTAGTGGTTTTCGGCCGTTTTTTGTGACTTTCTTCACTAACCTAAACCTAACCACTAACCTAACCTAACTTCTTTTTAGCTGTTTTTCGTGTCGCTCGACGCCGGAACGGCATCCTTGACACTAACCTAGCCTAACCTAGCCTAACCTAGTTGTTTTCGGCCGTTTTTTGTGACTTTCTTCACTAACCTAAACCTAACCACTAACCTAACCTAACTTCTTTTTAGCTGTTTTTCGTGTCGCTCGACGCCGGAACGGCATCCTTGACACTAACCTAGCCTAACCTAGCCTAACCTAGCCTAACCTAGTGGTTTTCGGCCGTTTTTTGTGACTTTCTTCACTAACCTAAACCTAACCACTAACCTAACCTAACTTCTTTTTAGCTGTTTTTCGTGTCGCTCGACGCCGGAACGGCATCCTTGACACTAACCTAGCCTAACCTAGCCTAACCTAGCCTAACCTAGTGGTTTTCGGCCGTTTTTTGTGACTTTCTTCACTAACCTAAACCTAACCACTAACCTAACCTAACTTCTTTTTAGCTGTTTTTCGTGTCGCTCGACGCCGGAACGGCATCCTTGACACTAACCTAGCCTAACCTAGCCTAACCTAGCCTAACCTAGTGGTTTTCGGCCGTTTTTTGTGACTTTCTTCACTAACCTAAACCTAACCACTAACCTAACCTAACTTCTTTTTAGCTGCTTTTTGGTGTCGCTCGACGCCGGAACGGCATCCTTGACACTAACCTAGCCTAACCTAGCCTAACCTAGCCTAACCTAGTGGTTTTCGGCCGTTTTTTGTGACTTTCTTCACTAACCTAAACCTAACCACTAACCTAACCTAACTTCTTTTTAGCTGTTTTTCGTGTCGCTCGACGCCGGAACGGCATCCTTGACACTAACCTAGCCTAACCTAGCCTAACCTAGCCTAACCTAGTGGTTTTCGGCCGTTTTTTGTGACTTTCTTCACTAACCTAAACCTAACCACTAACCTAACCTAACTTCTTTTTAGCTGTTTTTCGTGTCGCTCGACGCCGGAACGGCATCCTTGACACTAACCTAGCCTAACCTAGCCTAACCTAGCCTAACCTAGTGGTTTTCGGCCGTTTTTTGTGACTTTCTTCACTAACCTAAACCTAACCACTAACCTAACCTAACTTCTTTTTAGCTGCTTTTTGGTGTCGCTCGACGCCGGAACGGCATCCTTGACACTAACCTAGCCTAACCTAGCCTAACCTAGCCTAACCTAGTGGTTTTCGGCCGTTTTTTGTGACTTTCTTCACTAACCTAAACCTAACCACTAACCTAACCTAACTTCTTTTTAGCTGTTTTTCGTGTCGCTCGACGCCGGAACGGCATCCTTGACACTAACCTAGCCTAACCTAGCCTAACCTAGCCTAACCTAGTGGTTTTCGGCCGTTTTTTGTGACTTTCTTCACTAACCTAAACCTAACCACTAACCTAACCTAACTTCTTTTTAGCTGTTTTTCGTGTCGCTCGACGCCGGAACGGCATCCTTGACACTAACCTAGCCTAACCTAGCCTAACCTAGCCTAACCTAGTGGTTTTCGGCCGTTTTTTGTGACTTTCTTCACTAACCTAAACCTAACCACTAACCTAACCTAACTTCTTTTTAGCTGTTTTTCGTGTCGCTCGACGCCGGAAGGGCATCCTTGACACTAACCTAACCTAACCTAACCTAACCTAAAATTTTTCCAAATACGATTATTGCAAATTCCGAAAGGCAATGGAAAGGTCTTTCGATCGGTCAAAGAAAATTTCAAATTTTCGAAACGGAAATGTTAGGACTTGCATAAAACTCCTAAACGGTAAGTTGGACGACTATAATGTATAAGACAAAAAATGTTTAGGACGCCCTAAAACGTAAGCCAGTGAAGAAAAATACACAATTATTCGCCTTTAATAAACAAACAGAGCTTTATCTCGTAAACGATACGAGATTTCGTATTTGAAACCCAAGTTACACCTCTGGAGAGGTGAAGTATGGTAGCCCGTGTTCAAATTACGTTAGGTTACTTTACTTAGAGAGCTCGGCGGAGGGCTGCATCAGCCTCACAATGATGCCATGAAATAAAAGTCCAAAAATGGACCATTCTTTCTCTGTGCCAGTAGGCGTACCCGGGCTCCTCGGCGCGCAGCGTGGTCCAGATGTCGTGCAGGCCGAGGTCTTTGAGGATGTCCTTGAGCGCGAAGGACGGTAGCGCCATCCCGGTGGTGTCCTTGGGGGCAGGGAGAGCGCGTGTTGCTGGCCGCGCGAAGGGGCGTGGTAAGGCCTCGACATCGCCGTGCGCGCCCCGGGAATCTTTGAACCGCCGTATCTCCGAAACGGCTCGTTTTAGAAAAAAAAAGCGGGCTACTTTGGCCCCCTCTAACCAAATCTGGGGTCAGAAGGGCGAAAATCGTTTTTCCTCGGCCCTTAAGGGAAGCGACACGCCATTCGGGTTCCAAGTGATCTGCCAAGTTTTCGGTCCTGAGGTGTGACGCCCAGGTGTGACGCCCATGTACCGGAGGGCTTGTGGGGCCTCTATGACCCTTTGGTACATACGGCCAATGTGACCGAATGTACTGGAGGGCTCCTAGAGGCTTGAAAGATACGTGACTACATTCGGTCATATAGTCCGAATGAACCGGAGAGCTTCGGGGGGCTTCTCAGTGGCAGGTGGGACCGGCAGGTGGGACCGGCATGTGGGACCAGTAGGTGAGACCGGCAGGTAGGACCGGCAGGTGGGACCAGTAGGTGTACCACCCGAAGGGCCTCCTCGGCGCGCAACGTGGTCCACATGTCATGCAGGCCGAGGTCCTTGAGCGCGAAGGACGGTAGCGCCATCCTGGTGGTGTCCGTTTTTTCTTTCTTTCTTTTTTTTTGGCTCGCCGATTTGGTTCTCGACCTGCGCGACTTGCCTAAAAGCCGGCCCTTAGGAAAAAAACGCGGCGGCGGGAAAGGTTGAGAGTGAACACGATAGCCCAGAGTGAAGAGAGAAGCACCCCCGAGTGAGACAGAGACAGAGTGAAGAGAGAAGCCACCCCCGAGTGAGAGAGAGAGACACAGTGAAGAGAGAAGCCGCCCCCGAGTGAGAGAGAGAGACAGTGAAGAGAGAGAAGCTGCTCCTCGAAGTGAGAGAGCCCAGCCGCCAAGTCTGCTGCCTCCAAGTGAGAGAGAGAGAGAGAGACAGAGAGCACAGCCGTCCTCTCCAAGTGAGAGACAGACAGACAGAGAGCCCAGCCGCCAAGCCTGCTGCCCCCAAGTGCAGCCACCCTGCCACCCAGCTAGCCAGCCAGCCAGCCAATTTTATCCTTTTAATGAGTCAACATTGACTACGATCCTAAAAAGCGGGACTTAGCGCCGCAGGCGCGACCACACACACGGTCCATCGGGAGGCGTCTTGTCCACGCACTCCAGCCCTTCCCCCGCCAGTCGCTTGTTACTTTGTGCTCGTGACCAGCCCCTAAAAATCGGCACTTAGTAAAAAAACCGAACGGCAGTCCAGTGGTGGAAGCTTTCAAATGACGGCCTCCTCTTTACGCGCCAGGCCCCTTCTTCCCTGTCTAGCCTCTTCTTCACACGCCGGCCCCTCCCCCCCCTGACAGTTCCTCCGATGAATCTCTTCATCTCTGTCATTTCTTTTCATGTTTCATTCTTCTAATTTCTGTCATGTGATGATTCTTTTGATGCCCTCATCACTGTCCCTGTATTCATAATTCTTTTTATGTCCTAAAAAGCGGGACTTAGCGCGAAGCGCGACTGCTACACCCCGCCCGGAGGTTCGCTTTGTCATGCGATGGACATCAATGCTGTTGAGAAGCAAGCCAGCTGGCCAGCAGCATTATTGCCATGCAGTAGTCCGGCCGCCTTTTGATACTATCCGTCTTGTCATTTCTTTTCATGTCTCTTGTGATGTCTCTATGCCGCCTCTTGAATGACTGCTGCCTGCCGATACCCCCTGCTGTCTTCCTGTCTCCGTCTTGATTCTTCTGATGATCCTTTTTATGTATCACTGCCTCATTCCATCTTACTCTGTCTATCCGTTTTATTCTTTTCATGTCCCACTGTGTGCCTGACCTTGCTTTTCTGTTTAATATTTCTCTGTCCCAATGTGTGTCTGACCCTGTCCCTCTGTTAATTCATTTGATGTCCCACTGTGTGTCATTCTATCTGTCCCACTCTGTGTCTGACCCTGTCCCTCTGTTAATTCGTTTGATGTCCCACTGTGTGTCATTCCATCTCTGTCCCAATGTGTGTCTGATCCTGTCTCTCTGTTAAATCTTTTGATGTCTTGTCACTGTCTGTCTCTCCCTGAATTCTTGTGATGATTCTCTTCATAAAACTTCAAACTAAAAAAAAAACGAACAATATAACCAAACCTAACTGTGATGCATCTGATCACTCCCTATCTTGAACCCATCACACTGTCTGTCTCACCAAAAAAACCTTCCCACCCTGTTACTGTCTCCGTCTTAAATCTTCCCATGTCCCTGCGACTGTCTCTGATCATTCATCTGATGCCTGTCACATTCTTCTTCTTGTCAATTCTCTTGATGCTTCCATTACCTCTGAACATAATTCATTTGATGTCCATGTTACTGTCCCACTGCCCATTATTTTCTTGTCTCCGACTTGATTCTTCTCATGTTCCTGTGTCTCTCTGTCACTCTCTGACAAATCATGTCTTGTCATGTCTCTTTCAATGACTCTTCTCGAAAATCATTTGATGCCTCTCACTGTCCCTCTTGTCAATTCCTTTGATGCCCCTGTCTGTCTTGTTATTTCATGTGATGTTTCATTCTTGTCACAATTCTTTTCATGCCTCTGTCACTGCCTCTCTTGTTCATTCATCACTTGTTTCTTTCTTGTGATGATTCCATTTTATGACCCTGTCACTGTCTGTCTCTCCCTGAATTCTTGTCATGATTCCTTTCATGACCCTGTCATTGTCACACCTGTTCTCCCTTTTTGACACAAAAACCAAACATTTTCTTCTAAACCTTGACTCCCCTGACATTCTCTCCCTGTCCATTCAATTCCCCTTCAAAAAACACCCTGAATCCATGTGCCACACTTCCCCCTTTGATCACACTCTCTTCCTTGTCTCCTTATCCTAACCTAAACTAACCTAAACTAACCTAAACTAACCTAAACTAACCTAAACTAACCTAACCTAACCTAACCTAACCTAACCTAACCTAACCTAACCTAACCTAACCTAACCTAACCTAACCTAACCTAACCTAACCTAACCTAACCTAACCTAGCCTAACCTAGCCTAACCTAGTGGTTTTCGGCCGTTTTTTGTGACTTTCTTCACTAACCTAAACCTAACCACTAACCTAACCTAACTTCTTTTTAGCTGTTTTTCGTGTCGCTCGACGCCGGAACGGCATCCTTGACACTAACCTAGCCTAACCTAGCCTAACCTAGCCTAACCTAGCCTAACCTAGTGGTTTTCGGCCGTTTTTTGTGACTTTCTTCACTAACCTAAACCTAACCACTAACCTAACCTAACTTCTTTTTAGCTGTTTTTCGTGTCGCTCGACGCCGGAACGGCATCCTTGACACTAACCTAGCCTAACCTAGCCTAACCTAGCCTAACCTAGTGGTTTTCGGCCGTTTTTTGTGACTTTCTTCACTAACCTAAACCTAACCACTAACCTAACCTAACTTCTTTTTAGCTGTTTTTCGTGTCGCTCGACGCCGGAACGGCATCCTTGACACTAACCTAGCCTAACCTAGCCTAACCTAGCCTAACCTAGTGGTTTTCGGCCGTTTTTTGTGACTTTCTTCACTAACCTAAACCTAACCACTAACCTAACCTAACTTCTTTTTAGCTGTTTTTCGTGTCGCTCGACGCCGGAACGGCATCCTTGACACTAACCTAGCCTAACCTAGCCTAACCTAGCCTAACCTAGTGGTTTTCGGCCGTTTTTTGTGACTTTCTTCACTAACCTAAACCTAACCACTAACCTAACCTAACTTCTTTTTAGCTGTTTTTCGTGTCGCTCGACGCCGGAACGGCATCCTTGACACTAACCTAGCCTAACCTAGCCTAACCTAGCCTAACCTAGTGGTTTTCGGCCGTTTTTTGTGACTTTCTTCACTAACCTAAACCTAACCACTAACCTAACCTAACTTCTTTTTAGCTGTTTTTCGTGTCGCTCGACGCCGGAACGGCATCCTTGACACTAACCTAGCCTAACCTAGCCTAACCTAGCCTAACCTAGTGGTTTTCGGCCGTTTTTTGTGACTTTCTTCACTAACCTAAACCTAACCACTAACCTAACCTAACTTCTTTTTAGCTGTTTTTCGTGTCGCTCGACGCCGGAACGGCATCCTTGACACTAACCTAGCCTAACCTAGCCTAACCTAGCCTAACCTAGTGGTTTTCGGCCGTTTTTTGTGACTTTCTTCACTAACCTAAACCTAACCACTAACCTAACCTAACTTCTTTTTAGCTGTTTTTCGTGTCGCTCGACGCCGGAACGGCATCCTTGACACTAACCTAGCCTAACCTAGCCTAACCTAGCCTAACCTAGTGGTTTTCGGCCGTTTTTTGTGACTTTCTTCACTAACCTAAACCTAACCACTAACCTAACCTAACTTCTTTTTAGCTGTTTTTCGTGTCGCTCGACGCCGGAACGGCATCCTTGACACTAACCTAGCCTAACCTAGCCTAACCTAGCCTAACCTAGTGGTTTTCGGCCGTTTTTTGTGACTTTCTTCACTAACCTAAACCTAACCACTAACCTAACCTAACTTCTTTTTAGCTGTTTTTCGTGTCGCTCGACGCCGGAACGGCATCCTTGACACTAACCTAGCCTAACCTAGCCTAACCTAGCCTAACCTAGTGGTTTTCGGCCGTTTTTTGTGACTTTCTTCACTAACCTAAACCTAACCACTAACCTAACCTAACTTCTTTTTAGCTGTTTTTCGTGTCGCTCGACGCCGGAACGGCATCCTTGACACTAACCTAGCCTAACCTAGCCTAACCTAGCCTAACCTAGTGGTTTTCGGCCGTTTTTTGTGACTTTCTTCACTAACCTAAACCTAACCACTAACCTAACCTAACTTCTTTTTAGCTGTTTTTCGTGTCGCTCGACGCCGGAACGGCATCCTTGACACTAACCTAGCCTAACCTAGCCTAACCTAGCCTAACCTAGTGGTTTTCGGCCGTTTTTTGTGACTTTCTTCACTAACCTAAACCTAACCACTAACCTAACATAACTTCTTTTTAGCTGTTTTTCGTGTCGCTCGACGCCGGAACGGCATCCTTGACACTAACCTAGCCTAACCTAGCCTAACCTAGCCTAACCTAGTGGTTTTCGGCCGTTTTTTGTGACTTTCTTCACTAACCTAAACCTAACCACTAACCTAACCTAACTTCTTTTTAGCTGTTTTTCGTGTCGCTCGACGCCGGAACGGCATCCTTGACACTAACCTAGCCTAACCTAGCCTAACCTAGTGGTTTTCGGCCGTTTTTTGTGACTTTCTTCACTAACCTAAACCTAACCACTAACCTAACCTAACTTCTTTTTAGCTGTTTTTCGTGTCGCTCGACGCCGGAACGGCATCCTTGACACTAACCTAGCCTAACCTAGCCTAACCTAGCCTAACCTAGTGGTTTTCGGCCGTTTTTTGTGACTTTCTTCACTAACCTAAACCTAACCACTAACCTAACATAACTTCTTTTTAGCTGTTTTTCGTGTCGCTCGACGCCGGAACGGCATCCTTGACACTAACCTAGCCTAACCTAGCCTAACCTAGCCTAACCTAGTGGTTTTCGGCCGTTTTTTGTGACTTTCTTCACTAACCTAAACCTAACCACTAACCTAACCTAACTTCTTTTTAGCTTTTTTTCGTGTCGCTCGACGCCGGAACGGCATCCTTGACACTAACCTAGCCTAACCTAGCCTAACCTAGCCTAACCTAGTGGTTTTCGGCCGTTTTTTGTGACTTTCTTCACTAACCTAAACCTAACCACTAACCTAACCTAACTTCTTTTTAGCTGTTTTTCGTGTCGCTCGACGCCGGAACGGCATCCTTGACACTAACCTAGCCTAACCTAGCCTAACCTAGCCTAACCTAGTGGTTTTCGGCCGTTTTTTGTGACTTTCTTCACTAACCTAAACCTAACCACTAACCTAACCTAACTTCTTTTTAGCTGTTTTTCGTGTCGCTCGACGCCGGAACGGCATCCTTGACACTAACCTAGCCTAACCTAGCCTAACCTAGCCTAACCTAGTGGTTTTCGGCCGTTTTTTGTGACTTTCTTCACTAACCTAAACCTAACCACTAACCTAACCTAACTTCTTTTTAGCTGTTTTTCGTGTCGCTCGACGCCGGAACGGCATCCTTGACACTAACCTAGCCTAACCTAGCCTAACCTAGCCTAACCTAGTGGTTTTCGGCCGTTTTTTGTGACTTTCTTCACTAACCTAAACCTAACCACTAACCTAACCTAACTTCTTTTTAGCTGTTTTTCGTGTCGCTCGACGCCGGAACGGCATCCTTGACACTAACCTAGCCTAACCTAGCCTAACCTAGCCTAACCTAGTGGTTTTCGGCCGTTTTTTGTGACTTTCTTCACTAACCTAAACCTAACCACTAACCTAACCTAACTTCTTTTTAGCTGTTTTTCGTGTCGCTCGACGCCGGAACGGCATCCTTGACACTAACCTAGCCTAACCTAGCCTAACCTAGCCTAAACTAGTGGTTTTCGGCCGTTTTTTGTGACTTTCTTCACTAACCTAAACCTAACCACTAACCTAACCTAACTTCTTTTTAGCTGTTTTTCGTGTCGCTCGACGCCGGAACGGCATCCTTGACACTAACCTAGCCTAACCTAGCCTAACCTAGCCTAACCTAGTGGTTTTCGGCCGTTTTTTGTGACTTTCTTCACTAACCTAAACCTAACCACTAACCTAACCTAACTTCTTTTTAGCTGTTTTTCGTGTCGCTCGACGCCGGAACGGCATCCTTGACACTAACCTAGCCTAACCTAGCCTAACCTAGCCTAACCTAGTGGTTTTCGGCCGTTTTTTGTGACTTTCTTCACTAACCTAAACCTAACCACTAACCTAACCTAACTTCTTTTTAGCTGTTTTTCGTGTCGCTCGACGCCGGAACGGCATCCTTGACACTAACCTAGCCTAACCTAGCCTAACCTAGCCTAACCTAGTGGTTTTCGGCCGTTTTTTGTGACTTTCTTCACTAACCTAAACCTAACCACTAACCTAACCTAACTTCTTTTTAGCTGTTTTTCGTGTCGCTCGACGCCGGAACGGCATCCTTGACACTAACCTAGCCTAACCTAGCCTAACCTAGCCTAACCTAGTGGTTTTCGGCCGTTTTTTGTGACTTTCTTCACTAACCTAAACCTAACCACTAACCTAACCTAACTTCTTTTTAGCTGTTTTTCGTGTCGCTCGACGCCGGAACGGCATCCTTGACACTAACCTAGCCTAACCTAGCCTAACCTAGCCTAACCTAGTGGTTTTCGGCCGTTTTTTGTGACTTTCTTCACTAACCTAAACCTAACCACTAACCTAACCTAACTTCTTTTTAGCTGTTTTTCGTGTCGCTCGACGCCGGAACGGCATCCTTGACACTAACCTAGCCTAACCTAGCCTAACCTAGCCTAACCTAGTGGTTTTCGGCCGTTTTTTGTGACTTTCTTCACTAACCTAAACCTAACCACTAACCTAACCTAACTTCTTTTTAGCTGTTTTTCGTGTCGCTCGACGCCGGAACGGCATCCTTGACACTAACCTAGCCTAACCTAGCCTAACCTAGCCTAACCTAGTGGTTTTCGGCCGTTTTTTGTGACTTTCTTCACTAACCTAAACCTAACCACTAACCTAACCTAACTTCTTTTTAGCTGTTTTTCGTGTCGCTCGACGCCGGAACGGCATCCTTGACACTAACCTAGCCTAACCTAGCCTAACCTAGCCTAACCTAGTGGTTTTCGGCCGTTTTTTGTGACTTTCTTCACTAACCTAAACCTAACCACTAACCTAACCTAACTTCTTTTTAGCTGTTTTTCGTGTCGCTCGACGCCGGAACGGCATCCTTGACACTAACCTAGCCTAACCTAGCCTAACCTAGCCTAACCTAGTGGTTTTCGGCCGTTTTTTGTGACTTTCTTCACTAACCTAAACCTAACCACTAACCTAACCTAACTTCTTTTTAGCTGTTTTTCGTGTCGCACGACGCCGGAACGGCATCCTTGACACTAACCTAGCCTAACCTAGCCTAACCTAGCCTAACCTAGTGGTTTTCGGCCGTTTTTTGTGACTTTCTTCACTAACCTAAACCTAACCACTAACCTAACCTAACTTCTTTTTAGCTGTTTTTCGTGTCGCTCGACGCCGGAACGGCATCCTTGACACTAACCTAGCCTAACCTAGCCTAACCTAGCCTAACCTAGTGGTTTTCGGCCGTTTTTGGCCCGCCCTTCTATTCAAAAAATAGGGGGCGGGCATATGCATTTGCCTTTGTGTCTGTGTGTCGTCGTTGTCGTCTGTGTACAAGGAAGGAGTTGAGCTGGAGTGACCAGATTTGGAGGGTACTTCAGGAGGGCCGTCCGAACAAACAATCCGGTGGTGCAAATCCCGTCCGACCCGCGCAAGGCCTGCAGCAGCTGCATCATGGTTTGCATGGGCGGGAGGGGGATTTCCGCCATTATTGGTGCTAGCAGGGCACATAGGGGTATTTTTGGAATCAGGGCGACGAGACAAGATGAATGGACCTGGTCCCGACCCCATCGGCCGCTTTTACAAGTTGGCCAGATCAGGATCTTCAAAAAAGGGGGTCGACCGACTAAAAAAATTTATTGCAGATTTCGATTGGTCTCAGCAAGACCTTTTCAACGAGGGGTCGGAAAGGGGGTCCAGGAGCCCGACTTCGTCTATTAGTCACATCAGGATCTTGAAAAAAGGGGGTCGACCGACTGAAAATTTTTACCTAAGTTTTCGATAGGTCTTGGCAAGACCTCTTCAACGAGGGGTCGGAAGGGGGGTCCAGGAGCCCGCCTTCATGAGTTATGTGAAAAAGTGCGACGGGCTCGTTTTGCGCTCCTGCTGTGCCTCCATTGCAAGGAGTTGCAGTAGCATGGCAAATATGAGTATTTTCGGAATGAGGGCTAAGAGACAAATGAAATGGGCATATTCTAAGGACAGTTGGAGTAAAAAGTGTAAGGACTTTTGCATATTGTGAATAGAAGGGCGGGCCTCAGTCACGATGGTACATCGATAACTTTGCCTTACCCGCTCACGGGGTGTTTGATGAGAGCGGGCCGAAGGCCCGGGCCTTCGACTGGCCAAGTTGGGTCTGATGCGAGGGCCGAAGGCCCGAGGAAAGGCCGCCGGCAGGCCAAGCTGGGCCGGCCCCCTGTCGAACCGAGTTGCCGGCGCAGCGAAGCGGAGCTGGCAACTCGGTTCGACGGAAGGGCGGGCCCTAGCTTGTTGTGACTTTCTTCACTAACCTAAACCTAACCACTAACCTAACCTAACTTCTTTTTAGCTGTTTTTCGTGTCGCTCGACGCCGGAACGGCATCCTTGACACTAACCTAGCCTAACCTAGCCTAACCTAGCCTAACCTAGTGGTTTTCGGCCGTTTTTTGTGACTTTCTTCACTAACCTAAACCTAACCACTAACCTAACCTAACTTCTTTTTAGCTGTTTTTCGTGTCGCTCGACGCCGGAACGGCATCCTTGACACTAACCTAGCCTAACCTAGCCTAACCTAGCCTAACCTAGTGGTTTTCGGCCGTTTTTTGTGACTTTCTTCACTAACCTAAACCTAACCACTAACCTAACCTAACTTCTTTTTAGCTGTTTTTCGTGTCGCTCGACGCCGGAACGGCATCCTTGACACTAACCTAGCCTAACCTAGCCTAACCTAGCCTAACCTAGTGGTTTTCGGCCGTTTTTTGTGACTTTCTTCACTAACCTAAACCTAACCACTAACCTAACCTAACTTCTTTTTAGCTGTTTTTCGTGTCGCTCGACGCCGGAACGGCATCCTTGACACTAACCTAGCCTAACCTAGCCTAACCTAGCCTAACCTAGTGGTTTTCGGCCGTTTTTTGTGACTTTCTTCACTAACCTAAACCTAACCACTAACCTAACCTAACTTCTTTTTAGCTGTTTTTCGTGTCGCTCGACGCCGGAACGGCATCCTTGACACTAACCTAGCCTAACCTAGCCTAACCTAGCCTAACCTAGTGGTTTTCGGCCGTTTTTTGTGACTTTCTTCACTAACCTAAACCTAACCACTAACCTAACCTAACTTCTTTTTAGCTGTTTTTCGTGTCGCTCGACGCCGGAACGGCATCCTTGACACTAACCTAGCCTAACCTAGCCTAACCTAGCCTAACCTAGTGGTTTTCGGCCGTTTTTTGTGACTTTCTTCACTAACCTAAACCTAACCACTAACCTAACCTAACTTCTTTTTAGCTGTTTTTCGTGTCGCTCGACGCCGGAACGGCATCCTTGACACTAACCTAGCCTAACCTAGCCTAACCTAGCCTAACCTAGTGGTTTTCGGCCGTTTTTTGTGACTTTCTTCACTAACCTAAACCTAACCACTAACCTAACCTAACTTCTTTTTAGCTGTTTTTCGTGTCGCTCGACGCCGGAACGGCATCCTTGACACTAACCTAGCCTAACCTAGCCTAACCTAGCCTAACCTAGTGGTTTTCGGCCGTTTTTTGTGACTTTCTTCACTAACCTAAACCTAACCACTAACCTAACCTAACTTCTTTTTAGCTGTTTTTCGTGTCGCTCGACGCCGGAACGGCATCCTTGACACTAACCTAGCCTAACCTAGCCTAACCTAGCCTAACCTAGTGGTTTTCGGCCGTTTTTTGTGACTTTCTTCACTAACCTAAACCTAACCACTAACCTAACCTAACTTCTTTTTAGCTGTTTTTCGTGTCGCTCGACGCCGGAACGGCATCCTTGACACTAACCTAGCCTAACCTAGCCTAACCTAGCCTAACCTAGTGGTTTTCGGCCGTTTTTTGTGACTTTCTTCACTAACCTAAACCTAACCACTAACCTAACCTAACTTCTTTTTAGCTGTTTTTCGTGTCGCTCGACGCCGGAACGGCATCCTTGACACTAACCTAGCCTAACCTAGCCTAACCTAGCCTAGCCTACCCTAGTGGTTTTCGGCCGTTTTTTGTGACTTTCTTCACTAACCTAAACCTAACCACTAACCTAACCTAACTTCTTTTTAGCTGTTTTTCGTGTCGCTCGACGCCGGAACGGCATCCTTGACACTAACCTAGCCTAACCTAGCCTAACCTAGCCTAACCTAGTGGTTTTCGGCCGTTTTTTGTGACTTTCTTCACTAACCTAAACCTAACCACTAACCTAACCTAACTTCTTTTTAGCTGTTTTTCGTGTCGCTCGACGCCGGAACGGCATCCTTGACACTAACCTAGCCTAACCTAGCCTAACCTAGCCTAACCTAGTGGTTTTCGGCCGTTTTTTGTGACTTTCTTCACTAACCTAAACCTAACCACTAACCTAACCTAACTTCTTTTTAGCTGTTTTTCGTGTCGCTCGACGCCGGAACGGCATCCTTGACACTAACCTAGCCTAACCTAGCCTAACCTAGCCTAACCTAGTGGTTTTCGGCCGTTTTTTGTGACTTTCTTCACTAACCTAAACCTAACCACTAACCTAACCTAACTTCTTTTTAGCTGTTTTTCGTGTCGCTCGACGCCGGAACGGCATCCTTGACACTAACCTAGCCTAACCTAGCCTAACCTAGCCTAACCTAGTGGTTTTCGGCCGTTTTTTGTGACTTTCTTCACTAACCTAAACCTAACCACTAACCTAACCTAACTTCTTTTTAGCTGTTTTTCGTGTCGCTCGACGCCGGAACGGCATCCTTGACACTAACCTAGCCTAACCTAGCCTAACCTAGCCTAACCTAGTGGTTTTCGGCCGTTTTTTGTGACTTTCTTCACTAACCTAAACCTAACCACTAACCTAACCTAACTTCTTTTTAGCTGTTTTTCGTGTCGCTCGACGCCGGAACGGCATCCTTGACACTAACCTAGCCTAACCTAGCCTAACCTAGCCTAACCTAGTGGTTTTCGGCCGTTTTTTGTGACTTTCTTCACTAACCTAAACCTAACCACTAACCTAACCTAACTTCTTTTTAGCTGTTTTTCGTGTCGCTCGACGCCGGAACGGCATCCTTGACACTAACCTAGCCTAACCTAGCCTAACCTAGCCTAACCTAGTGGTTTTCGGCCGTTTTTTGTGACTTTCTTCACTAACCTAAACCTAACCACTAACCTAACCTAACTTCTTTTTAGCTGTTTTTCGTGTCGCTCGACGCCGGAACGGCATCCTTGACACTAACCTAGCCTAACCTAGCCTAACCTAGCCTAACCTAGTGGTTTTCGGCCGTTTTTTGTGACTTTCTTCACTAACCTAAACCTAACCACTAACCTAACCTAACTTCTTTTTAGCTGTTTTTCGTGTCGCTCGACGCCGGAACGGCATCCTTGACACTAACCTAGCCTAACCTAGCCTAACCTAGCCTAACCTAGTGGTTTTCGGCCGTTTTTTGTGACTTTCTTCACTAACCTAAACCTAACCACTAACCTAACCTAACTTCTTTTTAGCTGTTTTTCGTGTCGCTCGACGCCGGAACGGCATCCTTGACACTAACCTAGCCTAACCTAGCCTAACCTAGCCTAACCTAGTGGTTTTCGGCCGTTTTTTGTGACTTTCTTCACTAACCTAAACCTAACCACTAACCTAACCTAACTTCTTTTTAGCTGTTTTTCGTGTCGCTCGACGCCGGAACGGCATCCTTGACACTAACCTAGCCTAACCTAGCCTAACCTAGCCTAACCTAGTGGTTTTCGGCCGTTTTTTGTGACTTTCTTCACTAACCTAAACCTAACCACTAACCTAACCTAACTTCTTTTTAGCTGTTTTTCGTGTCGCTCGACGCCGGAACGGCATCCTTGACACTAACCTAGCCTAACCTAGCCTAACCTAGCCTAACCTAGTGGTTTTCGGCCGTTTTTTGTGACTTTCTTCACTAACCTAAACCTAACCACTAACCTAACCTAACTTCTTTTTAGCTGTTTTTCGTGTCGCTCGACGCCGGAACGGCATCCTTGACACTAACCTAGCCTAACCTAGCCTAACCTAGCCTAACCTAGTGGTTTTCGGCCGTTTTTTGTGACTTTCTTCACTAACCTAAACCTAACCACTAACCTAACCTAACTTCTTTTTAGCTGTTTTTCGTGTCGCTCGACGCCGGAACGGCATCCTTGACACTAACCTAGCCTAACCTAGCCTAACCTAGCCTAACCTAGTGGTTTTCGGCCGTTTTTTGTGACTTTCTTCACTAACCTAAACCTAACCACTAACCTAACCTAACTTCTTTTTAGCTGTTTTTCGTGTCGCTCGACGCCGGAACGGCATCCTTGACACTAACCTAGCCTAACCTAGCCTAACCTAGCCTAACCTAGTGGTTTTCGGCCGTTTTTTGTGACTTTCTTCACTAACCTAAACCTAACCACTAACCTAACCTAACTTCTTTTTAGCTGTTTTTCGTGTCGCTCGACGCCGGAACGGCATCCTTGACACTAACCTAGCCTAACCTAGCCTAACCTAGCCTAACCTAGTGGTTTTCGGCCGTTTTTTGTGACTTTCTTCACTAACCTAAACCTAACCACTAACCTAACCTAACTTCTTTTTAGCTGTTTTTCGTGTCGCTCGACGCCGGAACGGCATCCTTGACACTAACCTAACCTAACCTAACTTAACCTAAAATTTTTCCAAATACCATTATTGCAAATTCCGAAAGGCAATGGAAAGGTCTTTCGATCGGTCAAAGAAAATTTCAAATTTTCGAAACGGAAATGTTAGGACTTGCATAAAACTCCTAAACGGTAAGTTGGACGACTATAATGTATAAGACAAAAAATGTTTAGGACGCCCTAAAACGTAAGCCAGTGAAGAAAAATACACAATTATTCGCCTTTAATAAACAAACAGAGCTTTATCTCGTAAACGATACGAGATTTCGTATTTGAAACCCAAGTTACACCTCTGGAGAGGTGAAGTATGGTAGCCCGTGTTCAAATTAGGTTAGGTTACTTTACTTAGAGAGCTCGGCGGAGGGCTGCATCAGCCTCACAATGATGCCATGAAATAAAAGTCCAAAAATGGACCATTCTTTCTCTGTGCCAGTAGGCGTACCCGGGCTCCTCGGCGCGCAGCGTGGTCCAGATGTCGTGCAGGCCGAGGTCTTTGAGGATGTCCTTGAGCGCGAAGGACGGTAGCGCCATCCCGGTGGTGTCCTTGGGGGCAGGGAGAGCGCGTGTTGCTGGCCGCGCGAAGGGGCGTGGTAAGGCCTCGACATCGCCGTGCGCGCCCCGGGAATCTTTGAACCGCCGTATCTCCGAAACGGCTCGTTTTAGAAAAAAAAGCGGGCTACGTTGGCCCCCTCTAACCAAATCTGGGGTCAGAAGGGCGAAAATCGTTTTTCCTCGGCCCTTAAGGGAAGCGACACGCCATTCGGGTTCCAAGTGATCTGCCAAGTTTTCGGTCCTGAGGTGTGACGCCCAGGTGTGACGCCCATGTACCGGAGGGCTTGTGGGGCCTCTATGACCCTTTGGTACATACGGCCAATGTGACCGAATGTACTGGAGAGCTCCTAGAGGCTTGAAAGTTACGTGACTACATTCGGTCATATAGTCCGAATGAACCGGAGAGCTTCGGGGGGCTTCTCAGTGGCAGGTGGGACCGGTAGGTGGGACCGGCATGTGGGACTAGTAGGTGAGACCGGCAGGTAGGACCGGCAGGTGGGACCAGTAGGTGTACCACCCGCAGGGCCTCCTCGGCGCGCAACG
Organism: Stenchaetothrips biformis; assembly: GCA_030522485.1. Classification (NCBI taxonomy): domain Eukaryota; kingdom Metazoa; phylum Arthropoda; class Insecta; order Thysanoptera; family Thripidae; genus Stenchaetothrips; species Stenchaetothrips biformis. The sequence continues at coordinate 16,022,569 of CM060096.1, read as the reverse complement.
TGGTCCGGATGTCGTGCAGGCCGAGGTCCTTGAGCGCAAAGGACGGTAGCGCCATCCTGGTGGTGTCCGTTTTTTCTTTCTTTCTTTTTTTTTGGCTCGCCGATTTGGTTCTCGACCTGCGCGACTTGCCTAAAAGCCGGCCCTTAGGAAAAAAACGCGGCGGCGGGAAAGGTTGAGAGTGAACACGATAGCCCAGAGTGAAGAGAGAGAAGCACCCCCGAGTGAGACAGAGACAGAGTGAAGAGAGAAGCCACCCCCGAGTGAGAGAGAGAGACACAGTGAAGAGAGAAGCCGCCCCCGAGTGAGAGAGAGAGACACAGTGAAGAGAGAAGCCGCCCCCGAGTGAGAGAGAGAGACACAGTGAAGAGAGAAGCCGCCCCCGAGTGAGAGAGAGAGACAGTGAAGAGAGAGAAGCTGCTCCTCGAAGTGAGAGAGCCCAGCCGCCAAGTCTGCTGCCTCCAAGTGAGAGAGAGAGAGAGACAGAGAGCACAGCCGTCCTCTCCAAGTGAGAGACAGACAGACAGAGAGCCCAGCCGCCAAGCCTGCTGCCCCCAAGTGCAGCCACCCTGCCACCCAGCTAGCCAGCCAGCCAGCCAATTTTATCCTTTTAATGAGTCAACATTGACTACGATCCTAAAAAGCGGGACTTAGCGCCGCAGGCGCGACCACACACACGGTCCATCGGGAGGCGTCTTGTCCACGCACTCCAGCCCTTCCCCCGCCAGTCGCTTGTTACTTTGTGCTCGTGACCAGCCCCTAAAAATCGGCACTTAGTAAAAAAACCGAACGGCAGTCCAGTGGTGGAAGCTTTCAAATGACGGCCTCCTCTTTACGCGCCAGGCCCCTTCTTCCCTGTCTAGCCTCTTCTTCACACGCCGGCCCCTCCCCCCCCTGACAGTTCCTCCGATGAATCTCTTCATCTCTGTCATTTCTTTTCATGTTTCATTCTTCTAATTTCTGTCATGTGATGATTCTTTTGATGCCCTCATCACTGTCCCTGTATTCATAATTCTTTTTATGTCCTAAAAAGCGGGACTTAGCGCGAAGCGCGACTGCTACACCCCGCCCGGAGGTTCGCTTTGTCATGCGATGGACATCAATGCTGTTGAGAAGCAAGCCAGCTGGCCAGCAGCATTATTGCCATGCAGTAGTCCGGCCGCCTTTTGATACTATCCGTCTTGTCATTTCTTTTCATGTCTCTTGTGATGTCTCTATGCCGCCTCTTGAATGACTGCTGCCTGCCGATACCCCCTGCTGTCTTCCTGTCTCCGTCTTGATTCTTCTGATGATCCTTTTTATGTATCACTGCCTCATTCCATCTTACTCTGTCTATCCGTTTTATTCTTTTCATGTCCCACTGTGTGCCTGACCTTGCTTTTCTGTTTAATATTTCTCTGTCCCAATGTGTGTCTGACCCTGTCCCTCTGTTAATTCATTTGATGTCCCACTGTGTGTCATTCTATCTGTCCCACTCTGTGTCTGACCCTGTCCCTCTGTTAATTCGTTTGATGTCCCACTGTGTGTCATTCCATCTCTGTCCCAATGTGTGTCTGATCCTGTCTCTCTGTTAAATCTTTTGATGTCTTGTCACTGTCTGTCTCTCCCTGAATTCTTGTGATGATTCTCTTCATAAAACTTCAAACTAAAAAAAAACGAACAATATAACCAAACCTAACTGTGATGCATCTGATCACTCCCTATCTTGAACCCATCACACTGTCTGTCTCACCAAAAAAACCTTCCCACCCTGTTACTGTCTCCGTCTTAAATCTTCCCATGTCCCTGCGACTGTCTCTGATCATTCATCTGATGCCTGTCACATTCTTCTTCTTGTCAATTCTCTTGATGCTTCCATTACCTCTGAACATAATTCATTTGATGTCCATGTTACTGTCCCACTGCCCATTATTTTCTTGTCTCCGACTTGATTCTTCTCATGTTCCTGTGTCTCTCTGTCACTCTCTGACAAATCATGTCTTGTCATGTCTCTTTCAATGACTCTTCTCGAAAATCATTTGATGCCTCTCACTGTCCCTCTTGTCAATTCCTTTGATGCCCCTGTCTGTCTTGTTATTTCATGTGATGTTTCATTCTTGTGAAAATTCTTTTCATGCCTCTGTCACTGCCTCTCTTGTTCATTCATCACTTGTTTCTTTCTTGTGATGATTCCATTTTATGACCCTGTCACTGTCTGTCTCTCCCTGAATTCTTGTAATGATTCCTTTTTATGACCCTGTCATTGTCACACCTGTTCTCCCTTTTTGACACAAAAACCAAACATTTTCTCCTAAACCTTGACTCCCCTGACATTCTCTCCCTGTCCATTCAATTCCCCTTGAAAAACCACCCTGAATCCATGTGCCACACTCCCCCCTTTGATCACACTCTCTTCCTTGTCTCCTTATCCAAACCTAACCTAACCTAACCTAACCTAACCTAACCTAACCTAACCTAACCTAACCTAACCTAACCTAACCTAACCTAGTGGTTTTCGGCCGTTTTTTGTGACTTTCTTCACTAACCTAAACCTAACCACTAACCTAACCTAACTTCTTTTTAGCTGTTTTTCGTGTCGCTCGACGCCGGAAAGGCATCCTTGGCACTAACCCAGCCTAACCCAGTGTTTTTCGGCCGTTTTTTGGTACTTTCTTCACTAACCTAACTCAACCCCACTAACCTAACTCAACCTCACTAACGTAACTCAATCACGAAGCTAACGTAACTTCTTTTCAGCCGTTTTTCGTGTCGCTCGACGCCGGAAAGGCATCCTTAGCACTAACCCAGCCTAACCTGCTGTTTTTCGGCCGTTTTTTGTGACTTTCTTCACTAACCTAACTCAACCCCACTAACCTAACTCAACCTCACTAACGTAACTCAATCACGAAGCTAACGTAACTTCTTTTCAGCCGTTTTTCGTGTCGCTCGACGCCGGAAAGGCATCCTTGGCACTAACCTAGCCTAACCTATTGGTTTTCGGCCGTTTTTTGTGACTTTCTTCACTAACCTAAACCTAACCACCAACCTAACCTAACTTCTTTTTAGCTGTTTTTCGTGTCGCTCAACGCCGGAACGGCATCCTTGATACTAACCTAGCCTAACATAGCCTAACCTAGCCTAACCTAGTGGTTTTCGGCCGTTTTTTGTGACTTTCTTCACTAACCTAAACCTAACCACTAACCTAACCTAACTTCTTTTTAGCTGTTTTTCGTGTCGCTCGACGCCGGAACGGAATCCTTGACACTAACCTAGCCTAACCTAGCCTAACCTAGCCTAACCTAGTGGTTTTCGGCCGTTTTTTGTGACTTTCTTCACTAACCTAAACCTAACCACTAACCTAACCTAACTTCTTTTAAGCTGTTTTTCGTGTCGCTCGACCCCGGAACGGCATCCTTGACACTAACCTAGCCTAACCTAGCCTAACCTAGCCTATCCTAGCCTAACCTAGTGGTTTTCGGCCGTTTTTTGTGACTTTCTTCACAAACCTAAACCTAACCACTAACCTAACCTAAATTCTTTTTAGCTGTTTTTCGTGTCGCTCGACGCCGGAAAGGCATCCTTGGCACTAACCCAGCCTAACCCAGTGATTTTCGGCCTTTTTTTGTGACTTTCTTCACTAACCTAAACCTAACCACTAACCTAACCTAACTTCTTTTTAGCCGTTTTTCGTGTCGCTCGACGCCGGAAAGGCATCCTTGGCACTAACCCAGCCTAACCCAGTGTTTTTCGGCCGTTTTTTGTGACTTTCTTCACTAACCTAACTCAACCCCACTAACATAACTCAACCTCACTAACGTAACTCAATCACGAAGCTAACGTAACTTCTTTTCAGCCGTTTTTCGTGTCGCTCGACGCCGGAAAGGCATCCTTGGCACTAACCCAGCCTAACCCAGTGTTTTTCGGCCGTTTTTTGTAACTTTCTTCACTAACCTAACTCAACCCCACTAACCTAACTCAACCTCACTAACGTAACTCAATCACGAAGCTAACGTAACTTCTTTTCAGCCGTTTTTCGTGTCGCTCGACGCCGGAAAGGCATCCTTGGCACTAACCCAGCCTAACCCAGTGTTTTTCGGCCGTTTTTTGTGACTTTCTTCACTAACCTAACTCAACCCCACTAACCTAACTCAACCTCACTAACGTAACTCAATCACGAAGCTAACGTAACTTCTTTTCAGCCGTTTTTCGTGTCGCTCGACGCCGGAAAGGCATCCTTGGCACTAACCCAGCCTAACCCAGTGTTTTTCGGCCTTTTTTTGTGACTTTCTTCACTAACCTAACTCAACCCCTCTAACCTAACTCAACCTCACTAACGTAAATCAATCACGAAGCTAACGTAACTTCTTTGCAGCCGTTTTTCGTGTCGCTCGACGCCGGAAAGGCATCCTTGGCACTAACCCAGCCTAACCCAGTGTTTTTCGGCCGTTTTTTGTAACTTTCTTCACTAACCTAACTCAACCCCACTAACCTAACCCAACCTCACTAACGTAACTCAATCACGAAGCTAACGTAATTTCTTTTCAGCCGTTTTTCGTGTCGCTCGACGCCGGAAAGGCATCCTTGGCACTAACCCAGCCTAACCCAGTGTTTTTCGGCCGTTTTTTGTGACTTTCTTCACTAACCTAACTCAACCCCACTAACCTAACTCAACCTCACTAACGTAACTCAATCACGAAGCTAACGTAACTTCTTTTCATCCGTTTTTCGTGTCGCTCGACGCCGGAAAGGCATCCTTGGCACTAACCCAGCCTAACCCAGTGTTTTTCGGCCGTTTTTTGTGACTTTCTTCACTAACCTAACTCAACCCCACTAACCTAACTCAACCTCACTAACGTAACTCAATCACGAAGCTAACGTAACTTCTTTTCAGCCGTTTTTCGTGTCGCTCGACGCCGGAAAGGCATCCTTGGCACTAACCCAGCCTAACCCAGTGTTTTTCGGCCGTTTTTTGTGACTTTCTTCACTAACCTAACTCAACCCCACTAACCTAACTCAACCTCACTAACGTAACTCAATCACGAAGCTAACGTAACTTCTTTTTAGCCGTTTTTCGTGTCGCTCGACGCCGGAAAGGCATCCTTGGCACTAACCTAGCCTAACCTAGTGGTTTTCGGCCGTTTTTTGTGACTTTCTTCACTAACCTAAACCTAACCACTAACCTAACCTAACTTTTTTTTAGCCGTTTTTTGTGTCGCTCGACGCCGGAACGGCATCCTTGATACTAACCTAGCCTAACCTAGCCTAACCTAGCCTAACCTAGTGGTTTTCGGCCGTTTTTTGTGACTTTCTTCACTAACCTAAACCTAACCACTAACCTAACCTAACTTCTTTTTAGCGGTTTTTCGTGTCGCTCGACGCCGGAACGGCATCCTTGATACTAACCTAGCCTAACATAGCCTAACCTAGCCTAACCTAGTGGTTTTCGGCCGTTTTTTGTGACTTTCTTCACTAACCTAAACCTAACCACTAACCTAACCTAACTTCTTTTTAGCTGTTTTTCGTGTCGCTCGACGCCGGAACGGCATCCTTGACACTAACCTAGCCTAACCTAGCCTAACCTAGCCTATCCTAGCCTAACCTAGTGGTTTTCGGCCGTTTTTTGTGACTTTCTTCACAAACCTAAACCTAACCACTAACCTAACCTAAATTCTTTTTAGCTGTTTTTCGTGTCGCTCGACGCCGGAAAGGCATCCTTGGCACTAACCCAGCCTAACCCAGTGATTTTCGGCCTTTTTTTGTGACTTTCTTCACTAACCTAACTCAACCCCACTAACCTAACTCAACCTCACTAACGTAACTCAATCACGAAGCTAACGTAACTTCTTTTCAGCCGTTTTTCGTGTCGCTCGACGCCGGAAAGGCATCCTTGGCACTAACCCAGCCTAACCCAGTGTTTTTCGGCCGTTTTTTGGGCCTTCCTTCACTAACCTAACTTAACCCCACTAACCTAACTCAACCTCACTAACGTAACTCAATCACGAAGCTAACGTAACTTCTTTTCAGCCGTTTTTCGTGTCGCTCGACGCCGGAAAGGCATCCTTGGCACTAACCCAGCCTAACCCAGTGTTTTTCGGCCGTTTTTTGTGACTTTCTTCACTAACCTAACTCAACCCCACTAACCTAACTCAACCTCACTAACGTAACTCAATCACGAAGCTAACGTAACTTCTTTTCAGCCGTTTTTCGTGTCGCTCGACGCCGGAAAGGCATCCTTGGCACTAACCCAGCCTAACCCAGTGTTTTTCGGCCGTTTTTTGGTACTTTCTTCACTAACCTAACTCAACCCCACTAACCTAACTCAACCTCACTAACGTAACTCAATCACGAAGCTAACGTAACTTCTTTTCAGCCGTTTTTCGTGTCGCTCGACGCCGGAAAGGCATCCTTGGCACTAACCTAGCCTAACCTAGTGGTTTTCGGCCGTTTTTTGTGACTTTCTTCACTAACCTAAACCTTACTACTAACCTAACCTAACTTCTTTTTATCTGTTTTTCGTGTCGCTCGACGCCGGAACGGCATCCTTGATACTAACCTAGCCTAACATAGCCTAACCTAGCCTAACCTAGTGGTTTTCGGCCGTTTTTTGTGACTTTCTTCACTAACCTAAACCTAACCACTAACCTAACCTAACTTCTTTTTAGCTGTTTTTCGTGTCGCTCGACGCCGGAACGGCATCCTTGACACTAACCTAGCCTAACCTAGCCTAACCTAGTGGTTTTCGGCCTTTTTTTGTGACTTTCTTCACTAACCTAAACCTAACCACTAACCTAACCTAACTTCTTTTTAGCTGTTTTTCGTGTCGCTCGACGCCGGAACGGCATCCTTGACACTAACCTAGCCTAACCTAGCCTAACCTTCGTGTCGCTCGACGCCGGAAAGGCATCCTTGGCACTAACCCAGCCTAACCCAGTGTTTTTCGGCCGTTTTTTGGGCCTTCCTTCACTAACCTAACTCAACCCCACTAACCTAACTCAACCTCACTAACGTAACTCAATCACGAAGCTAACGTAACTTCTTTTCAGCCGTTTTTCGTGTCGCTCGACGCCGGAAAGGCATCCTTGGCACTAACCCAGCCTAACCCAGTGTTTTTCGGCCGTTTTTTGTGACTTTCTTCACTAACCTAACTCAACCCTACTAACCTAACTCAACCTCACTAACGTAACTCAATCACGAAGCTAACGTAACTTCTTTTCAGCCGTTTTTCGTGTCGCTCGACGCCGGAAAGGCATCCTTGGCACTAACCCAGCCTAACCCAGTGTTTTTCGGCCGTTTTTTGTGACTTTCTTCACTAACCTAACTCAACCCCACTAACCTAACTCAACCTCACTAACGTAACTCAATCACGAAGCTAACGTAACTTCTTTTCAGCCGTTTTTCGTGTCGCTCGACGCCGGAAAGGCATCCTTGGCACTAACCCAGCCTAACCCAGTGTTTTTCGGCCGTTTTTTGTGACTTTCTTCACTAACCTAACTCAACCCCACTAACCTAACTCAACCTCACTAACGTAACTCAATCACGAAGCTAACGTAACTTCTTTTCAGCCGTTTTTCGTGTCGCTCGACGCCGGAAAGGCATCCTTGGCACTAACCCAGCCTAACCCAGTGTTTTTCGGCCGTTTTTTGTGACTTTCTTCACTAACCTAACTCAACCCCACTAACCTAACTCAACCTCACTAACGTAACTCAATCACGAAGCTAACGTAACTTCTTTTCAGCCGTTTTTCGTGTCGCTCGACGCCGGAAAGGCATCCTTGGCACTAACCCAGCCTAACCCAGTGTTTTTCGGCCGTTTTTTGTGACTTTCTTCACTAACCTAACTCAACCCCACTAACCTAACTCAACCTCACTAACGTAACTCAATCACGAAGCTAACGTAACTTCTTTTCAGCCGTTTTTCGTGTCGCTTGACGCCGGAAAGGCATCCTTGGCACTAACCCAGCCTAACCCAGTGTTTTTCGGCCGTTTTTTGTGACTTTCTTCACTAACCTAACTCAACCCCACTAACCTAACTCAACCTCACTAACGTAACTCAATCACGAAGCTAACGTTACTTCTTTTCAGCCGTTTTTCGTGTCGCTCGACGCCGGAAAGGCATCCTTGGCACTAACCCAGCCTAACCCAGTGTTTTTCGCCCGTTTTTGGCCCGCCCTTCTATTCAAAAAATAGGGGGAGGGCATATGCATTTGCCTTTGTGTCTGTGTGTCGTTGTCGTCTGTGTACAAGGAAGGAGTTGAGCTGGAGTGACCAGATTTGGAGGGTACTTCAGGAGGGCCGTCCGAACAAACAATCCGGTGGTGCAAATCCCGTCCGACCCGCGCAAGGCCTGCAGCAGCTGCATCATAGTTTGCATGGGCGGGAGGGGGATTTCCGCCATTATTGGTGCTAGCAGGGCACATAGGGGTATTTTTGGAATCAGGGCGACGAGACAAGATGAATGGACCTGGTCCCGACCCCATCGGCCGCTTTTACAAGTTGGCCAGATCAGGATCTTCAAAAAAGGGGGTCGACCGACTAAAAAAATTTATTGCAGATTTCGATTGGTCTCAGCAAGACCTTTTCAACGAGGGGTCGGAAAGGGGGTCCAGGAGCCCGACTTCGTCTATTAGTCACATCAGGATCTTGAAAAAAGGGGGTCGACCGACTGAAAATTTTTACTTAAGTTTTCGATAGGTCTTGGCAAGACCTCTTCAACGAGGGGTCGGAAGGGGGGTCCAGGAGCCCGCCTTCATGAGTTATGTGAAAAAGTGCGACGGGCTCGTTTTGCGCTCCTGCTGTGCCTCCATTGCAAGGAGTTGCAGTAGCATGGCAAATATGAGTATTTTCGGAATGAGGGCTAAGAGACAAATGAAATGGGCATATTCTAAGGACAGTTGAGTTAAAAAGTGTAAGGACTTTTGCATATTGTGAATAGAAGGGCGGGCCTAAGTCACGATGGTACATCGATAACTTTGCCTTACCCGCTCACGGGGTGTTTGATGAGAGCGGGCCGAAGGCCCGGGCCTTCGACTGGCCAAGTTGGGTCTGATGCGAGGGCCGAAGGCCCGAGGAAAGGCCGCCGGCAGGCCAAGCTGGGCCGGCCCCCTGTCGAACCGAGTTGCCGGCGCAGCGAAGCGGAGCTGGCAACTCGGTTCGACGGAAGGGCGGGCCCTAGCTTGTTTGTGACTTTCTTCACTAACCTAACTCAACCTCACTAACCTAACTCAACCTCACTAACGCAACTCAATCACGAAGCTAACGTAACTTCTTTCCAGCCGTTTTTCGTGTCGCTCGACGCCGGAAAGGCATCCTTGGCACTAACCCAGCCTAACCCAGTGTTTTTCGGCCGTTTTTTGTGACTTTCTTCACTAACCTAACTCAACCTCACTAACCTAACTCAACCTCACTAACGTAACTCAATCACGAAGCTAACGTAACTTCTTTTCAGCCGTTTTTCGTGTCGCTCGACGCCGGAAAGGCATCCTTGGCACTAACCCAGCTTAACCCAGTGTTTTTCAGCCGTTTTTTGGTACTTTCTTCACTAACCTAACTCAACCCCACTAACCTAACTCAACCTCACTAACGTAACTCAATCACGAAGCTAACGTAACTTCTTTTCAGCCGTTTTTCGTGTCGCTCGACGCCGGAAAGGCATCCTTGGCACTAACCCAGCCTAACCCAGTGTTTTTCGGCCTTTTTTTGTGACTTTCTTCACTAACCTAACTCAACCCCACTAACCTAACTCAACCTCACTAACGTAACTCAATCACGAAGCTAACGTAACTTCTTTTTAGCCGTTTTTCGTGTCGCTCGACGCCGGAAAGGCATCCTTGGCACTAACCTAAACCTAAACCTAACCTAACTTAACCTAACCTAACCTAACCTAACCTAACCTAACCTAACCTAACCTAACCAGCCATTTTTGGGTCGCGAGCCGAATAAGGTTGGGAACCGCTGCACTAGGATGGGCGCGTTGGCACCTCCGGCTGCAAGACGAGAGCCGGCACCGCGTGGAAGCGTGGAGCGCCCGCGTAGAGGCCTACATTATTCCTTCGGGGGGTAATGGGGGTAACGCCCGCGGAGTCGGGCGTAGGCAACCCGCCCACCTGCTACGCGTAGTGTGCTGAATGGCCTACTGTGACGGGCGTTTGTCGGCTATGAAAGCTATGAATACGAGAAGGCGGGAACAAAAGAATGACACCAAGTTTGTGGTACAACTGTATTTGAACATTTGCATTTTTTGTACATAAAACTGTTCGTAATGTGCTAATATTAAGATAACATTGCAGAGCTGGACAGATCCAATAATCTTCGATGGTCCTAAACTTAAAGTTATGTTTTGATTTCTTACTTTCTCTTTAAAGTGGCATATTAATAGGGGTGAAAATTTATTTTCTTTCTAATTTGTAAGTGTTACCAACATTTTGACAAGTTGTCACTGTACATAATTTTCAATTTATATTGATCGGATGTTGAAATAGTCTCAAGTGTTTTGAAATTGTTTCTGATCTTCCTGACTATCATTAGAAGCGAGTCGCTGAAAATTTAGCTTGATAAAAGACTGATCAGTAGTAGTGCCCATAAAATATCTTAAGCATAAACTCAAAATAAAAATGACAATTAACCCAGAATTTTCATTCAGACATAATACACACACACAAACACACATCCAGCTATTTACACACAACACGCTTTCATTTGCAAAATAATGGTTACATTTTCTTTGTATAACTCTGTTACGAAATTTTATCTGAGCAACAGCCTAATCAGATCCACAGACTTCTTCAACTATTTTTCTCGGCGTCTTCTTCGCAATAATCATTCTGAAGTACTCCGGCGTAAATGAGGAAAGATCTGATGTCATGGGCAAGCAGGGCTACTCCAGAAGAGAGAACTGCTACCGCTTTGTCATTTCCGAGATCCCCACAACACTAGAAATCTTCCTATGGCTTTAAGTTTCGGATTTTTTTTTAGCCCTGCATACATTTTGTGTTCAAATTAAAAAATCATGTTTCTTGTTAAACTTTTGTATTTTTATCAAGTGTGAGCCAGTTTTGAGAACAGCGCGGTCCTGGCTTCCCAGATTCGAAAATATCTGAAATGAATTCCTATTGTCGAGAGCGAGGCCGACAGATACGGCATTGTCACAGTATTCGTTGCACGACGAGATTTGTGATATGGCAGCCGCGCTACGTATCCAGTGGTATTGCGGGCCTCAACTTCGCCTTTTGAATGTTTGAATCGGTGGGGTTGGAACTGGTAAACCTCCACCCTCAGAATGTTGGCATATCCACCGCACCCATCAGCTTTGGTGCCACGGACTTGTGAATCGAGGAGACGTCCCCCGTCTCATTGCACCCGCTGAGATGTTGGGTCGCAAAGGAAGAATCGGGTGTTCACTTTGGTAGGGCTCGGGACCACCCTAATTTCAAATAAAATTTAATACAATTTTAACGTAATGGTTTACTAAAGTCATAAACATTCCAATAAGAATAATAAGAAGCAAATTCAACAGTGAAAAGGGCAATTTTTATATTGGTATTTTTTTTTGGCTGTACGCGTCGCCCTGAAAGGTACTGTGCTGAGCGACCCCAATTTAATTACGTATCAAAATAATTCCCTTCTTGTCCCTTGTGCCTTTCGTGGCGTCACGTAACTGAGGCCTCCCGTACACCACCTTAACAAACAAGAAAGAAAAATCTCCACCGACAGAAAAGTAGAGCTGAAAGCGATAATTCTGCTCTATAACGAACGGCGACTTCGGGGTTCCGTCCATTATAATACGCCCCCTTTTTAGGGCGAGGGTTGTGGGCACGTTAGAGCACGTGGGGGGGGGAGGGTCAGAGTGACCTAAGCTAAGACAGGGCAGATAGTACATGCACGGTCCCTTGTTACTGTTTCAGCACAAGTTGTCCTTCCGTATGATCTTCATTGGCGAGAGAAATAATGATCGAATAACTCATACCAATGACACAAGGTGAACAGCTTCCCGACCCGAATTACTATAAGAATCAGCGAGAATGCGTGGAAAGCAAAGACTAAACGAAAAGAAGCAGCGTATGAGGATAAAAGGCATCCTCACATCACTTTGTTCTATGATAGTCCGCCTCATAATCATTTTAAAATCATTTTACAGAAATTTAATACAAAAAGAATGATGAGGAACAATATATAAACCGTTTAAATTACGTAAACTTACAGCTGTTTGTATGCCCCTTTTGTACGACAATCTCACCAACAGCTTACACGATAAAACGGCGAGAAAAGACGTTAACTATTATATTTACATGCCCTGCTCGTCACAGGACTCTTTCTCTCCCCGTTCATTCACTATCACTATCACTATCTATCTCTCTCTCTCTCTCTCTCTCTCTCTCTCTCTCTCTCTCTCTCTCTCTCTCTCTCTCTCTCTCTTGCTCACACACAACCACACGCCCACACACGCACTCCCACCCTCACATATATTCCAGCTGCCCTAATCGCTGCCAATCCACGGCAAATGCCTCAACAGGTCTCGTGCCGCATCACAACACACCAAACAAAAAAAATATCCAGGAAATAAAAAAGGGTTAAAACACGACCACCTTGAAACGCAGCCAGGCCAAATCACATTTCGTTCATCACGTGTCCGTGTCACATGGTCATCACAGTAAATCGCAGTTCCACCGGCCTCGCGCGCCTCGCACGCTGAGAGCCAACACCGGCCGGTGCACTCGCAGGGGTCGGCGTGGAGGGTCAGAGGCCGTGCTGGCCGCAGCGCTGTCCTCTTTGGTGCTGGCCCACTTGGCCCTGGCCTTCTTCTGGTCACCACGGTGGGGGCCGCGGCGTTGGCCTCCTCGGTGCTGCCCTCCTCGGCGCTGTCCTCCACGGTGCTGGCGGTGCTGGCCGCGGCGCTGGCCCCGCAGGACTGGCCCCTTATCTGCGCACCAGCAGGGCCACCGGCAGCAGCAGCGCCGCGAACAGCGCGGCCCGCGACGCCTGGGAGCTGTCCGCCGATGACGTCTTCCTGCGGGATATGGCGGCGATCTTGTCCCCTGCGAACACCATTCCAAGAGCATGAGCCACGAAAAATAAAACAAAAAACCCGTGAGACTCGGCGGGGGGCTCCGTCGGAGACTCTCCGTCGTCGACAACGACGCGGCCGCCTGACGCGTCCTCCCTGCCAGGGCCCCGCCGCGGCGCCTTCCCCCGGCAAGTCGCTGGGGGCTGCTCACGTTTTTACAGTGGGCACGGGGAGGACTAGGAGGCCCCGCGGGGACGCACGCGGCCAGCATGGCACGCGGTGTGACACCATTTCTTAAAGTCACTTGTTCCCCGTCCAGCGTGAGTGTGTGTGTCGCGCGCGGGGTTTGATGTGGGTCGCAAGATACAGGGTGAAATAAAGTACAGTGGCCGCTGACGGGACGACGGCGACGGCGGGGCGGCAACGGGAATAAGTGTACAGTACTGTATCTGCCAAGTGGCCGACTTACATAACCGAACCGATACCCAAGTATTGGTTTCCGCAAAGTATCCGGACTTGGTTCTTCTCTGGCAATGGCACGCCCCGCTCTATCCCCGAGCAAGGATACAGGATGTGAGTGTGAGTGTGAGTGTGTGTGTGTGTAGGGGGGGGGGCGCTCGAAAAGGAAGTTATAAAATTGGTACAAATTGGTACGGAGAAAATGAAAATCATCACGAAGAACACAATAAATCTTTTTGCGCTAACCGCGACCGCGGCGGCGGTGAGTGACCGCTGGCGACCCTGATAGTGGCGAGTAGTTCCGTGCCCTGCAGTCATAAAACGTTCGTTTCCGATACGTGACACGAATTCCACACACACCGGACTTTTTTGCTTTTTAGTCTAAACAAATAGTGGTGCGGTAAATCAATGCGCTATCAGCCCCTGTGTGAATTAATCCGCTTAAAAATGCGGCCGGTGCTGCTGCTTTTGATTTTCTTTCTTTCTTTGTTTTTTGGTAGCAGGCATCAGTCTGTGGGGGCCAGCCAGAAAAAAAAAACTAGGAAATAATGGGAGCACCACCGAAATCTGATCTGCGTTGGTTTTTTTTATCACCGTAATTAAAGAAACGGGTCTCCGCCCACGGCTACGGCGTCGTGGCAGCCTGCAACGGGGGAACGAGGCATAGAATCCGATCGTCCCTTTCCATTGATTCGAATCGGCATCTCCCGGGCGCACCCGCCAGCTGTTGCTCCGATATTGTAATAAACCTAATTGAGCTCAATTAAAATCTGTTCTGTCGAAGCACCCCACAAGGGCGACGAGTACAGTTAGTCGCGCGCGCTCGCGCGTGTGTGTGTGTGTGTGGCCCGACTGAATTGCGCGGGTCCGTCATCGGGGACCGCGCGACGCGCTGTGGCGGCACGGTGGCAGCCGATCAGTCTGTCTCTGATCGAGTAGGGATTGCAGACAGAGAAGCTGGGAAGCGGGCTGGGGTGGGCTGAGGCAGCCGCCCGTGGTCCGCCTGATGGGCTAGATGCGGCAACGCGCCGTTAGAGTGGATTGCAGCACGAAGCACGCCCCTGACCGTCCCGCAAAAAACACAGGCAGACAGGAGGACAATGTCGGGATGGATGGACATTCTCATGAGATGGTCCTCCATGCCGATACGTAATGCGCATGATACGGAAAAGCTGACGTAGTAGGTCAACCGGTAGGGTGCACTGCCGCTGCGAGGGAGCGCCCGCGTGGCGCGCGCAGCGCCATCTCTCGGTGCCGAGGGGAATCTCTCGCACTAACAGTGGTCTCTTTCGGGCGGTGACACTACCCCCTCCACCCTTTTCCCCCTCCTCCACACCCACACTCACTCACCTTCCGACACGAACACGAAGATGGAGGCGGCCTCGGTGTTGGACGCGGAGCACGTGTAGTTCCCCGAGTCGGCGTCGGACGCGTCCCGGATCGTGAGGCGGCTCTGCGTGCGCGCGCCGGGCTCCGTCTCCACGGTGATGCCACCGCGCTGCGTGTCGTAGTTGATCATCTTGTCGTTGTGGTACCAGAACACGTACTGCGGCGGCGTGGGGCTCTGCGGCACGAGCAATCGACATTAGCAACAGCAGGGACCGTCGCTTATTTCCCCGCAGGCGAAGTCTGAAACATCTAACAACTAGCAGAGAATCATAGAATAGTGCGTAAAACGGGCGTCTCTTCGTATGGGTTAGATTACAGATTTGACAGAATAATCGCGGGTCACGGTGACATGCTTCCATGTTAGGGCAAAGCGGTGACAGACACCGGCCTCGCGAGCGGACGGCAGCGCAACGCGCGCGGCGCGCTCTGGCGGCGGCTGGCGGAACCGCGTCCAAGGCCTGTTCTCGGGCGGCCGTGCTGGGGGGTGAAAATGCGGTGTACAATCCATGACGGTTTGGAAGAGCGGTTCCCATTTTTTTTTTCGGAAAGAAAACTCTCCGCACGCCAAGTAGAGGGGGCGAGTTGGGTTTCTCAGGTGCGGGGCGGCGGGTCCGCGCGAAGCAGCCATCGGCCAGGCCATGCGGGCTAGAAAGCTCGATAGGGGCGTCAGGGGCGGGGGGGTCTGGCGCGATTTATTTTTACTGTCGAGGCCCGGAGAGCGACGCTAGCCAGCCGAGAAGCCTAAAGGGCCCATAGCCAAGCCAACTCATCGACCTCGTCAATAATTCGAGTTTGTAACGGCTTCAGTTCAAAACACAGCGCAGTCCACAGCTCGTTCCCCCTCCCCCAATATTATTCGGCTTGACGTTGCCAGTCGGCCAGGACATTCAAGGAGCGGCGCGGACAGTTAATGGAACATATAAAAGCAACAACAACCGCTGGGCTTTCACCGCCTGACACCCCCATGTCGGCCCATGTCACGGCCGCCGCCATTTTCGCAGTTTGAAAATAGTCTGAAAAGTTAGCGAAGGCCGCATGTGCGGCTCTATACGAACGGAAACGCTCACGCTCGCTGCCGATGGTGAAAGGAAAAGTCGGCTTCACAAAAAATACTGTTATCTGGTCGGTATTTTTTTTTTAAATGGCAATGATTTAAAAAATTGTTTTGAGACGAGGATCATCATCTGTGGTGGCGGCAGGGGGAGGTGTCTTTTTGGATCTCCAGCGGAACAGCTCAGAGCTGCGCACCACCGGAACCCACAAGGATGACTGAGAAGTGGGGGGGGGGGAGTCTAGGATGGCCTCCATAAGAATTAATCGGCCCACCTTCACGTCTCTCGCGAATTACGGCTGGGACGGCCAGTGGAAAAGGGGGGGGGGGACGGAAAAGGTTTAATAAACCTGCTCGTCCGACTGGGCGGACCTTTGCGCTTCGCGGAGCTTCCCCGAGAGCTTCCACAGCTTCGCAAGGCACCGCTCAGAGAGGAAGTCATGGAAAAAACATGCCGAGACGCTTCCGGGACGGGCAGAATCAGCTGCTTGGTCGGAGAGTGGAAGGAGGAGGGGGACGGGGGGCAGTCTGGCAACCAGCACGGTCACCACGGAGGGCGCTGGGCTTTGGAGGCACTCCATTGGACGACCAATCCATTGTGCAATGCTTTCACTTCAAAATTTGGGTACAAATCCGAGTTTGCAATGCGCGCTTAATTGCACGACCCCAAGGTGCAATAATTTAGTTATTGCAGACATTTTGCTGTAACCACCCCTTAATTTCACACGGTCCAGGGAAGTGACTCTCCTAGCGGTCCCGAGGTCATAGTCCTCGAGCCGGAAAGGGAAAGGACACATCGGGGCGGGAAGTGAAGTGGGTCAGGGGAAGAAAGTGCGGAAGGAGCGAGAGGGTATTTCTCGGATGCAAATCGCTATATTATCATTCCGCAACACGTCCCACTTTAAATTCGTCGCCCATACAAGGCGGGAAGTGACGCAAGCATTCTTATGATAAGGGGTCGCGTGGGGAGAAAAAAGGGGGAAAGGGGGAGGGGGAGAGATCGGCGTTTCCTGGATAGAGTGACGTCACGCAGTCCCCTTTCTTTTTATTTTCCTACACCTTCCCCCACGCTCCAGAAGGGAAGTTGTCGCGCAACCGCACATGTCACGTGAGTAAAATGTTGCCAGGCGGAAAACTACAAACCCATGCATGAGCCATACGTTCCTGACCTTCTCAATGATGCAGATGAGACTGATGGGGCTGTTCCGGTCCACATGGTGCTCGCCACCACTGCCCAGGATGAAGGCTTCTGGGACCACGATATGCAAGTTGACGAAGTGAGACATGAGACCCGCTCCGGTGGCCACCTGCAGACAGACAGAGACACACAGTGAGAGAGCCATCGTACACTTCCATCGATGTCGGATCATGGTCGCGAAGACTAACGGAAGATGAGCGATGAAACCCTCGGCCTCTCTGCCTCGGCAAACTCGGGCAGAGTCTGGCCGGAGATGCGTGGCTCCCGTCCCAGCCCGCTGGCCAGCGTCCATCGGGGCCCGACTAGCGGCCGCCTCCGGGGGTGGGGCCTCCATTTCCAGACGGAGGACGGGATAAGTGAAACGAGCAATGAGAACGAGATGCATTTGGTTCAACTGGGCATGAAAATGCTTTTGTAGTTACCCTGAACAGTTTTGTTCATTTTGTTGACGCAAAACGCACCACTAAGTCACAAGCCAAAAGGAATTTTTTTTTTCAACGAAAAGGTGGAAATCTTTTTTTTTTTTGGCGTGCAGGGGACAGGGGGGGGGGGTTCATAAGCCAGGCCTGAGCGAAATTGCGGGAAGCGCGTCGCCTCGACCGGAAAGGAGCCGCCGCCGCTCCCATCGGCAATTACCGAACCAAACTCGCTGCAATTGTCTTTATTCGCTGCGGCAGACTCTGCCGGCGATCCACCCCAAGGAAAACAGACGCGCTGTGAGGTCGCGGTCAGAGTATCCCCTCCTGAGGATGGGGCGGCCTTGGAGCGCGCCATGTTTACGTTCCGACGTTACCCGCACCATCTCTTTCCCGTAAGTAGCCGCACCACACACGGCCATCTTTTCCAAAACCGATCGTACTGCCGCAGCAAAGGGAAAAGACCCAAACGAAACGAGAGGGCCTCGGCCTCCAGGCCAATCTCATCATTTGTGAAAAACATTGAGCTTTAAATGGGTTTCTCGCCAACACGTTTCCTCAACAGCGTATTCATACTCATTTTTCTTGTGCACGCGCCACTGGCCCGTGACCTATGCGTGTTCTTCCCCTCCCCCCTTCCACAAACTGATCACGCCGAAACCCGATTGTGACAGCAAACTACCCTTGTAAACTGCGCGGTACGCCTCCCCCCTCTCGGGCCGGACCCGGCGAATCCTTTATTGCTTAATCGGCAAAGGCTTATGGCCGGCCCGGATTACCGCGACGCGTGCCCCGCCCTGCTCTCTGGTACCGACAAGAAAGGGGGGCCGTTCGCGGAGAAAGGTCAGTGACTCGGCCGGCCAAATAGTTCGGGATGAAGGGGGAAAGCTTTTTGGCACGGCTCAAGTGAGTGGAAAGAACGAGTCGGCCTTAACATCTCGCCTCGACAGGCGTGTCCAGACGTCCGTATTATCCATGCCATTTTTTGCCAAGATTTCCGGTTTGAAGTACGAATTTGGAAAGGAAGGAAGAAAACACTGCGGCACCTCATTTTCGCAGGGCACTGCCGCATAAAGATGAAAAATGGAAGGGGAGGGGGAGGGCACCGAGGCCTTCGCAAACAGCGTTTCAAACGAAGAAGGAACGGGTAATCACTTTGGGTGTATTTACCTTGCGTGGCCGCCTTTGCGGCGGGCCCGGCCGCGACACACTGCCAGAAGAACCCACCCCAGCAGTGGTGGCCCGCCAAGGTTGCCAGCCTAACAAACCCCGGCAGCGACCCGCAGCGACCAGTTCATTTCAACCGCAACGAGCAAAGTTTTTCATGACACTGAAGGAAAAGTGATTTTTTTAAATACCTTACGTCATGTTGTCAAAATACTTTGCAGAATATGCTTGTCAATTCCGGCAACCAGTGCGTTTGTCTGTGGTCCTTCACTGGCACATCGGCGTGTGCGCGCCGAGCCGGGACTGGAAGGCCATCATCTGACGAGCTCCGCGGAGAGCAAACTGCCGTCCGGCCGTTACTTAGCATGTTGCCACAGAGTTTTCCAACAAGAAACAAATTTACTTCCAACAATATAAGATTGATCGGGCGGACGGCCTTCTTTGTTGCCGCGCCGCTCGTCGTTCCCCAAGTTTGGCCATGATGCCTGCCACACGGTGCTGCTTGTTGAGGCGCCGACCCATGATCGAGTCATGAGCGGCCAAATTTGGAGCATACCGGGCCGGGCTCCGGCTTGGGGACGTCAACGCCATGGATTGCGACGCCATTACGGCTGTAGTTGGTTGGCGCCGTGGTCCCCGACAACCCCAGACACGGCATGGCATCCCCATCACATGCCCAACACGGGCCACATCGGCACTTTTGCTATGGTTTTCGCCCAAGAAACGTTGCTACATTTTCGTTCGTTTCTGAATCGAACTGAAGCAGCCCAGATTCGATTCCGTTCGATTTGGTTTCAGTCAGTTGGCACACCGCGCCTTGACGCGCCAGAGAGACGAACGTCTGCGCGCAGAAGGAGAAGGAGAAGGGCATGAGGAGTGCTGGCTTCGTGGGTGTCGATGTCGACCGCGGCGGCTGGCCGAGCCCTAACTTGAGACCCCCCCCCCCTCCCCCGCATCCGGAGCGCCGGAGCCGACATTCTGCGGAAGGGCCGCCCATCCGGAGCATGCTGCCGCAGCAGCGCCTCGGCCAAGGAGGCCATGGGGCAGCCCGACGCCGCTAATTTCCTTGGTCTGCCTTGCACCGGCTGCAGCCGAGCCGCCGCCGGCCCTGCAGACCGATTCCGACCCGCACTCTGTCTCTCTCGCTCTCACGGGGCGTCCCGTGCGGGTGCGAGAGGGGCAGAGCGGCGAAACGCTGTAGTGCAGAATCAGCCCGGCAGCCAGCGCCATGCACCGCGACGCACCGCCGCCGCTATCGCCCTGCCATCGCAGTGCTCGACTCAGCTCGTTTTCGAATCGGAGCAGCCAGGACCGGATAGCGGGGCAGGCTCCTCCCCAGCGCACTCCATCCCACACCAAAAGAGCGCTGCCTCTTCCGACGAGCCAAATTGGATTGATCCAAATCGTGATGCAGAACAGAAGGACTCACTCACTACACTGATGCCGATACGTCTAGAAAGATCTGATGCACTTTCAACCATGCATTCATATATTGCACCCAAAAGATGTTTCTTGAGCCAAGATGATTTTTTTGAAACACAGTGAATTTACTCGAAGATATTTTCAAGTAACGGTTGCGCCATGATAGGGTTATAAGGGTTCCTCTGAGGTCACCACCACGCATGGTAGTACTTGATGTATTTTTATCTTGGTTCAAACTTTTCGCAAAGTGACAAGTCGTTGCTTTATTCCTTCCATTTTTCTTCCCGCGTTTGAAGAGGGCGCCCCAGGGAGTGGCTGCTGCGTCTAAGTAAAGCCCTACCAGCCCTGCAGCCCTCCGAGGGCCGCAGCAAGTGGGGCACCGCGGGTAACTCGATCGAGGTCGTTACGTCTTTTGACCAAACGTCACGAGGGGCGAAGGGCGCGAACGCCTGGCCGAAGGCGGTCAAAAGGGCCGAGCCGCGGCCAGCCAACGGATAACTTTCTTTCTCTCCACTTAACTCTGTTGCCGCCCTCGACCACCAGAGCGCTCGCACTGTCGACACCCGAAACCACACATGGAGTGGCGCAGCTCTTGCAGCTCTCTCTCTCTATCTTTCTCTCTCTCTCTCTCTGCGTGTGTATGTGTGTGTCTGTGTGCGTTCTTGTTGTTGTGCTCACGTGGCTGCGAGGAAAATACGCGGCAGCCAGTCTCTCGGGGCATCGAGACACCAGGGCCGGGCTGGCCTGCTGGGAAATGAAGGGCTTCCCGTCCGAGTGTAGTTACATGCACACACACACACAAACACATACATACTGGTCGGTCTCTGGAGATCGCGCTCTCGTCGCTCCGTCTCACTCGCACCCCTACAGAACGCCCAGCGAGAGCGAGAGAGACAGAGCGACGCAAACACGCACAGCGGCGGCGGTCACTTCACATCCGGCCGCTCACCGCGAACTTAGGCGCAAACGAGAATCGAACGCTGTGTATATCGGCGGTGCACCACGATCGGGTCCTGCTCCTCCTCCTCCTCCTGCTCCTCCTCCTCCTCCTCGTGCTCCTCCTCCTCCTCCTCCTGCACTACCAAGGCACGACGGGGCAGAGAATATGGAACAAAAGAAGGAAAAAGGGGGCGACACACACAAGCGAGGCAGTTCAGTGGCCACTGAGGACATTTTAACTTTGGCCATCCCGCTTCGCTCTCTCTCTCTCTCTCTCTCTCTCTCTCTCTCTCTCTCTCTCTCTCTCTCTCTCTCTCTCTCTCTCTCTCTCCCTTACGTCCTTTCTCGCACTTGCCGACAATAAAGGTCGTGGCCCGGCCGCATAAACTTTGTTTAAGGGGGTCCGGCCGCTTAGGTTCCCCCCTTCCCCCGCCGCCGTTCCATTCCCGTTTCGGGCCTCTAATTTATTTCCCATTCCCGACCCGCTTCCCGTCTGCCCACACCGTATTATGTTTTAATTCCTTGGTTTTCATTACCGCTACGATGACACCGTTATTGTTGTTTGATTCAAACTACGGACTGTGTGTGTGTGTGTGTGTGTGTGTGTGTGTGTGTGTGTGTGTGTGTGTGTGTGTGGTTCCTAGTGTTAATGACGGAAACAGGGCGCTAGTGGCGTGGTCGACTTAACAACACACCCCAACACACAGAATCAAACCACGCACGCACACTATGGCGTGAGGAGACTTCCTTTTTCATTCAACTCGCCAGCAACTAACTTACTGGCCGAAATGCAGACGTGGCCAGCCCACAACACGATTCGGTCTGCCTCTTTCTTCTATTTATGGGGTGTTGGGGTCGGCTCACCGCATCCGGGACCGGGAGAGAATCTGGGGCGCTCTCCCCGCCTCCCCTCCCCCCAAAATAAAGTAAGATACACGATCCCTCTTTTTTTTTTTTGCAAGCGCTGAGTAGTAGCAGTGCGCTGGGGTTCGCATCACGCCGCCGGGTGGGATGGAACTCTGCAGCTCCGAGTCGCAAGAAACACGGGGGGAGGGGGGGGGTAGAACGGCAGAACGCAAGAGGCTTTGACGTGATTAAATTATTTTCCCTACCTTTACGTTCAAAACCGCAAAATCTATACAAAATTTTGGTAATGCACCGTATCGCACGAAAATGCCAACCTGAAATCGTATTGTGGTGGTCGCGAAATCAAAGCGGAAGGGACGTCGAGAGGGAGTCCCCCCCCCCTCGTTTCGCCCAGAATGAGGAGGGGGTGGCCTTGCGGACGGCGAAGGGCGGAGAGAGAGGCGCCGGTCCAGGCCGATGGCACGGCGCGCTGTCCGAAGGGGGAGCGGCCCCGAAGGGGGAGCGGCCCCGAAGGGGGAGCGGCCCCGCAGCAACGCCACAGCCAACCATTCAAAAGTTAGCGAGGGCGCGCACAACGAGACACCGTTACACCGGAAAAAGGAGTATTTTTCTATGCAATTTATTTCAAGAACGAAAATGTTGGAAGAGAATAATGAGCTATTGCTAAGTAATACCAAGAGAAAGGTCTACGAAGCATCTGCTTCACAACCACGAAAGAAATGAAAGCATCTTGCAGAATTCATTGTAACAAGCTTCATGATTATTTTATTCGGGGCAGCGCAAGCGAGTGCGGTTCCAGAAACAAGACCGGCAGGACCTCTCGACCTCTAGTCGTCCCGCCCGGCGCGCTCTGTACTCAGCGGCGAGATTGCTTCTGAGCCTCCCCTGGCCAGGGCGGCCTTACCTTCGCACCTGATGCTAAAACACGCGCGTGTGTGGAGGTGGGGAGGCGCAGGGACTGGGGTATGAATGAGTGTGTGTGTCCCCCGAGGCGACTGCTCCCTCGGCCACACAGAGCACCGAGTGCTGGCCGGAATAAAATGCAAGCACGTGGCACATGGGACCGCGACCTAATACGCACAGCCACCCGATACCACACGCGAGGACCGCGACCAGAGACTACATGTGGGTGCTCAGGACGGCAGCAGGGGCCTTGCTTCACGTATCAGCACCACAAAGGAAAAACCATAAGACATCATGTGCCAAGTTTTTTTTTTTTTTTTTTAAAAAAAAACAACTAAAAAACTTTATCTTTACCACCCTTTTGAAACGCAAAGAAGTCAAATCCGGTCAAAATTTGTATTTATTTGATGAATTTCTGGAATTATCAACGGAATGAGTGTAGTGACGCAGTGCCGCGACAGGGTCGGCCAGCACGTCTCTGCCGCCCGGCCTGACTCAGGAGACGTTGAGCTTCGGACATAACTCAGGGCCGAGGGTCGGGGGTCGCCCCTCCCCCCTCCCCGGACCCTCTTCGGCTAATTGCCACCAACCTGCGTGTCGACACGAATAATAGAATCACGCTTTGACGGAGAGGCGTGCCAAGAACGTGCAAGGGGAGCGCCAGGGACTTCCAAACGTAGCCCGTTAAAAGCCCCTTGCTTTTGGCGCGCATCGGGCCAAGTATTTTGGGGGGATATATGTAAGGTAAGAACGTCTTACTTCATTAATCCTGAAAATCGTTCATTCCGAATTGCACTTGTTCGCCCCAAGTAGGCTCGAAAAAACTTTGTAAAAGCATGCCAATGCTCTTCAAAAGGCCGGTAACACTTTCAAAGGTTTCAAGAGAGTGCCTTTCGAGGCCGTGACTTCGGATGGAAAACAAAAGTGTTGACAACAACTAGCGAGTTGCTTGGCTTGCGATGCCCCGTCTAACTGCCGGCGGCGCATCCCCGCAGACGACAGGCGGGACGGCGGCCCTCTGTGTTTACTGCAGGGGATCGCGCTGCCGGATCAGCCGAAATAATGTCACTTCTAGAAAACGGGTGCTCTGCGAGAGAAGGAGACTTTTCTTCCCAGGCCTTGCTTCCGTCGTCACCCCCAACCCCCGTCTCCCCGCCCCGTGCCGCAGTCAACGGTTTTCCGCGGTCGTCTCGCCTGCAAACGAAAAAATAAATAAATTGGTCTGTATTTGGAAAGATTTTGAACACCATAGTAAAATTATCTTTCTCATCTCTTCAAGTTAACCTCAACTGATTTCAATTCATGCCATGTCACACTCACTCCAACTTTTTGCACAAATTTCCTGAAAAGTGGTACTCTTTGTGTCAAATCGTTCCCCTCGGTCTGAACGCACCCTTCATATCCGGCCCTGCGGGGGACGCCCTTGTCGACCTCGACCCGCCACACAGTGAGCATTCATCCCCGATTTCTCCATTATGTTATTGGACGGCAAACGAGTGTACGTGTGCGGCCTTTCCCTGCGTGTGTTTTGTGGGGGACGCGCGGCACGCAGTTTAAATCAAATAAATCGAACAGGATAATGGCGCGGTCGTGGAGCCACGTACAACTTTCTGCCCTTCCCTCATTCTGCGCCCCCCCCCCCGGGGGGGGGGGGAAATCCCAATACTCCGGGACCCCAAACCGCACCCCGCCGCAGGCATCGCACCAACGACGACGTGGCGGCAAAAACGTTGTGCTGGTTAGGTTCCGCAGAGTCGGATGGAGAGAGAGAAGGGGGAGGGAGAGGGAGAGAGAGAGAGAGAGAGAGAGAGAGAGAGAGAGAGAGAGAGAGAGAGAGAGAGAGAGAGAGAGAGAGAGAGAGGGAGAGGGAGAGAGAGAGAGTGTGTGTAAAGGCGAATGAAGGTGGAAAGGGTGGTTTAAGCAGAGAAGTTTGGAGGGCCGAAGGTGCCCACGACCACAGCAACGACGACTAGTCCCTTGTGTTTGGATGCAAAACAATGCCGCGTAAGATTGCCCCGCAAAGAAGGGTAGAACGCCGCACTCTGGCTGTGATCAACAGACTCTTTTTTGGGAAGCCGAAGTGAACAGCGCGAGAACTGCACCAGACCGTCCAGCGTGTCGAGCGGTGTTTATTTGTACGTCCGTGTGCGTTGGCGTGAGAAGGCATGAGAGACGCGCACTGTTTATTGGCAGCCCGACATAGTGAATTCCAGACGGACAAGCAGCAGCGCGGCGGGCGATTCGGCGGGGCCGATATTGAGCAGCAGCGGCGTTTGTGCGGAGATGACGTCATGGAGCGCGCCATGCCGCGCTAGGCCCGGACTCACGGTGACCCAGCTCTGCAGAGCCCTCCGGCCGAGGTGGTAACGAGTTGGCGACGGCCCACCGCACGGCCGGCCTGCCCAGTGGCCTGCCCAGTGGGCTGCCCACTCTTCCTTCTCGCCTTGACCCGCAGCCGATTCAGGGTCGGCGGGCTGGCTGCCGGCGGCTGGCGGGCCACCGGGGCAGCGCAGCGCAGCGCGGCAAGGTGCCGGCCCGTCGATATCCCGGCCGGGCGAAGAGGAAGGAGCGGCCCTCGGCCCCAGCAGCAGCAGCGGCGGCGGCAGCGGCGCCCGGCCGGCGAGAGCTTGTTCAAGTCATGGGCAGCTGCTGCTCCCGCGCCCGCCAGTATTTTCCGGCCGGCAGGGGTACCAATTTACGCCGGTGTCGTCAGCACCACGGAGCCGGAGGGGCGGCGAGGAGGGGGCGAGACTTCTCCCTTGAAGACACCACAGAGCGGTGCATATTCCAAGAGTTGTTCTTCTTTGCCGCCGTTCCCTTCAGCGGAGTCCTTTTGCCAGGCGCCGCCGCCCGACTGCCCTCCAAGTTGGTCCCGATCGACCACAACAGCGCTCTGGCCCAAGGAAAGGAGTGCTACTCCGAGCCAAGAGAAAATAAAGTCCAACTTGGGGAGCCAATGCCACTTTAACGGCGAAGGCTACAAGTGTGAGGTATGAGGTGACTTTGATTAAAAATTCCGTATCCGAACTTAGTCGTCATATACATAACACTCGTGATGTGTGTCCTTTACAAAATGAAGTTCGAAAGACGAAATCCCCGACCTTTCCCCACGTGGCCTAACACGTAACTCGCGAGGACCCCTCACGGATGCAGTAAACGCAGCACGTCCCCGGGGAGACGCACAGCTAGTGGTTCGCGGCCTACCCGGGCGGGCACCCCAATTCACAGCCAAGTTTGCGGGCCTCAAATCCGAACGACCCGAGAACAGCACTGCACTCCAGGGGCCGCGGGGCGGGGGCCGCGACCACGCGTTAATTTCGCCTCGCTCCCCTCACACGCCCAGCACGCGCAAACGATACAAACTTTCTCCGGCCCCTTCGCCACCCGACCGCCGGTCCGTCTGTGTGTCAGTGTGTCTGTCTGCTTTTCGGTGTGAGTGTGTGAGTGTGTCTGACTTGCCCGGACTTGCCCGCCCGACTGCGTGTCCCTGTGTGTGTTTGTCCGCGTATCCGTCGGCATGTATGCTTTGCTTTGTCAGCGTGTCCGTATGTCGACGTGTCAGCTTGAGAGTCTTTCTGTCTGTCTTGTCTGCCTGTCTGTCTGTCTGTCTGTGTGTGTGTCTGTATGTATGTATGTATGTCTGTCTGTCATACATTTAGAACGGAGCCTACTGACCGTCCCACTCTATTATTCACGGGTGACCCCTCGCGTTATACCCGTTTGCAACACAAACAGGGCGCTCTCTCTCTCTCTCTCTCTCTCTCTCTCTCTCTCTCTCTCTCTCTCTCTCTCTCTCTCTCTCTCTCTCTCTCACACACACACACACACACACACACACACCGAGCAGGGTGCTCGTGCAATTACAAAGTGATATGTAAAAGGGCCACACAGGGCTCGGCGTTGCGGTGGCGTGCACGGTAAGGCTGGTCTTGTAGCGGAGGAGCGCGAAGCCTCGGCGAAGCTGGGCACCAAGACCGAGGATGAGCCGAGTGTGATGCCTCGGCTCGGCGCGGCTCGGCACGACGCGTGCTCTAAGTCCTGATTTCCCAGCAGAGTGCGGCTTGAGGGCCACCCGGTGCCTCGCTTCGCCGCGGCGGCGCCTCGCAGCGCCTCGCAGCGCCTCGCAGCGCCTCGCAGCGCCTCGCAGCGCCTCGCAGCCTCACGTCGTCGGCAGGGCTTTGCCTAAAACACGACCGCCGCCTTTCTTTGCCCTCTTGAGCCTGCAGCCGGATCGCGTTAAAGTTTGAAGGTAAAACCAAGTGGGCGAATGAATAGTAGGAGCCTGCGAGGTTGCATCCGGCCGCATCCCGAGACAGTGCGCACTCAAAATGTCGTGCGAGGAAAGTTGACTTCATTCCTTTTTAATAAAATGTATCTTCGTGCAATGACAAACCCATTTTTTTCTCAGTAATGTCAACCTAGTTCTCTCCTTCAATAAATGCCTGAAGATTCGCCATATCAACAAATTTAGTTCGTATTTATGATTGCAAAAATTCCTTTAGACACTCCAGCAAAATTCAGCGCGAGACTGTTTCAGTGCACTGTAGGGATGAAATCGGCTAGGAACCAACAGCCGGTGTGCTCCGCCGCCAGAGCCGCTTCATTGTCTCATCATGGGGTCCGATTTCCGGTTCCAGTTCTCTGCCTTGCGAGCCCTATCCAGCAGGCCCAACAAAACAGTAGTTTCCCTAAGCTTTACACAGAACATTCAGGTAAAGGAGGCAAATGCTAGGTTAGGTTAGGACATTGTGTTCCTCCAAAACAGTCTCAACGTTTGCATCGTGCTCCTACTTTTTGCGGTGCCATCGATGGGGGGAATCAAAGTCTCTGCCGCGTGGATCACTCACCAGGCCCGGCGCGTGAAACGCACGCCCCCATTATGAGGCCTCCGTCCGCCTTCCTTCCCACCCTGCTGCAGCATCCCCAGGGGAAACAAGCCGAAAAACGGTCGGGGCGGGGGCGGGGGTGGGAAGCCTCATTCACTACAAGGACCATTTCCGGATGGCGCCACCACGGACGGTGCGGCGGGCCCTTGGGCGGGCCAGGGCGGACGAGGCGGTGCGTGGCGCTAGGCCTGTGCCTCATCAGGACCCCTTGTTACCGGTCAGGCAACCCGGCGCGGGTCGCGGCGGCCAGCTCAGCCCCCCCCCCCTCTCCTCCCCCCGCCACCGGGCCGTCCTGATTGGCCGCAATTACCCCTTGTGTTCCTTGAGCCGGCTCGCCACAGGGTGTTAATATCAAAAGGTCGGGGCGTGGCGGGGCGTGGCGTGGCGTGGCGTGGCAGGGCGGTCGGCATCCTTGGACACCCTCACACGCAAATAGGATCGTCCGAGCGGTAGCTACTTTCGACGGGACGCTGCTGCCGCCGTGTCTGATGACGTAGAGTCAGCCAGGCCGCCTGCCTGCCTGCCAGCCCTGCCAGCCTACATTCGTGATGACACAGAGTGTGTTTGAAGCAGGCAGGCAGGCAGGCAGAGCTGGCAGCCGCAGCGGCGCGGCCAGGCTCCCGCAGCCAGAGTCAACAAACTACTCCTCCTCCATCACGATCTCCGTCGAGATCTCCGTGATTAAGGTAATTATTCCTCGCGGTGCAACTTTGGCGACGCGGGATTAAAATTGGGTCAGGCAGTAGTGCGCGTCCCGGGAGAGGGACGTCTGGCGTGATCGTAATAAGAAGCAATGCCTAAGTAAGCGGAGGCCGCGGCGCAGCAGCGGGTAGGGTGTCCAGGTGGCTGGGGGTGGGGGTGGAACAACCACTTAATCCTTCCTGTTTCGAGCGCCCAGGAAACGCTGCGTCTCGGGAAAAGTGGGAGCGCTGCAGTCTGCGAGTTTGAAGGCAGAACATGAACAGGAGAGGCTGAATCCTCTTCCGTCGATGCAGGTCTGCGTCCAGGCTGCGCAAATCTTGCAGCGTGCACGCCTATATACTGGCTTGAAAAACACTCTGAACTGGTGGTTTTGTGTGTGGGGGATGGTGTTCGAGCGTACTGCGTATTTCCTTTTTTAAAAACACACATAAAGTCGGGAAATTCGGTACGAAAACAACTCTCCGAAAGGCAGTCTAGACGGACAAAAAACAAAAATTGTTGTTAGTCGACGGTTCGGCATTATTGGGTCCGTCTCGGTCAAAAGTAAAGAAAACAAAACATAAGAAAACATATTTTGGCGCCTTCTCTTTGCTGCTGCAATCACGGCAGGGCGCGCGTTGCGGTGAGAGGAAGCGAAAATTGTTTAGAATGGCTGTTAGGAGGGCGGATTAAAACTTTCGTCCGACGTGGAGGGGAATAATTTAGCCGCGCGGAGTAACGCGGCGCTGCTGCGAGGGCCTGATGGCTGCACCGCCTGCACTGCCTCCACTGCCTGCACCCCGCCCACACCTCACACGCCGTCGGCAGCCCCAGCGCGCCCGCGTCCAGCGTGTTGCCTATCCCGCCGCTCGCGGGCGCTCTGCACCGGCCACCAAACGCATTGACCTATCAAAATGCTGCGAACATTTTTTTTTTTTTTGACAGTGCACTGGACAGCATTAGCATGACAAAGAGCCGGGGGCTCGGGCTATTTCCGCCTGTAGGAGTCAACTAGTTAAGAAACCGCAGACGGACTCTGATTCTTGGACCGCAAGGGGTCAGAGGACCGGCGAGGGCGGCCCTCCCACCGCAGGGCCGCAGGGACGGGGCCGGGGGACCAGCAACCCAGAGGGTCGGCAGCGCCGGGACAGCTGCGCGTCGAAACGCCAAAGCAGTGCGTACGATTCCGAAACACTCCAAATCGATAGGGAGACACTGTTGCTGCTCGCTGCGTCACGCGGGCAGCCGCTGTCCACGTGAGGCTTGATCTAGAGCAGATAAATAAAATAAATGTGTCCACCAGTGACGCCTCTAGTCTGTTCACGTCCGCTACCCGCTAATGGTTATTTACGAGAGCGCCGCGAAATACGGCGGCTGGCCTTCCTTTTTTCATGGCGGCGCCGTGGCTTCGCTGTGGCGGGGCGACCCAAACGACCGCAAACCCCACACGCTGGATTGACGACAACACACACACTCACCTACACACCTACACTCAGCAAACGGTCCCCGCGGTCAGCTCACACCTCATCGTCCCACGAAACAGAGTGCTGGTTCGCAAATAAAAAGGCCGCTGCCCCTACCTGGACTCCGCCGCACCCCACCCCGCCCCGCCGGGGCCTAGCTCACGCGGTTACCGCCGTGGTATGTGTTGGAAATGCAGCCCCAGCGTAAAAAAAAAAAAACAAAAAACAAAAAAACCTTGCTCCTTGACTTGCACTAAACCAAGCGCGAATTATGATTAATAAAGATCAGCCTCTTCGATTTTGTTCGGTTCGTTTCAACTGAAAACGCGCCAAACCTCAATAAACTTTTTTATCCGCGGACAAAAGAGGAAAAGAGGCAAAAGTAGACCAGTCCAATCAATGGGTGACCGCAGACCGCAGACCGCCAAAGTGGCAGCAAGCACGCCCAGCCGCCCGCCACACGCACCGCGATTTCTCATACATTTTTTTCCCCGCGGTCTGAGCGCGGTCAAATCAAGTGGCCCGGCCCGTGTCTCGGCGCTGCAGTGGCGAGGGCGGCGCCCTCTAGGCTCGTGTCCTGTCCATGCCGAATCGAGAGTTTTAAATCGACCGATGGGAAGCAGTTAAGAGGGGCACTGATAACAAAAAAAAAGTCCAAGTTGGCTGCTGTAAAAAGAGATAAAAATGACAAGTCCAT
The DNA here is from genome assembly GCA_030522485.1 of Stenchaetothrips biformis. Classification (NCBI taxonomy): domain Eukaryota; kingdom Metazoa; phylum Arthropoda; class Insecta; order Thysanoptera; family Thripidae; genus Stenchaetothrips; species Stenchaetothrips biformis. Next base: position 15,992,056 of record CM060096.1, on the reverse strand, counting down.
TTCACAAGGCAGGAATTGATGGTGGATTCAGTCCGACAAACCAGAGCGTGTGGCGACAGCCGCGCTGCCTGCACCGCCATTCCGAAGAGTCGTTTTGTCGCTCTGACTCTCTCGCTCCCCTTCGGCACGACCCGTGAGTGTGACAGAGACAGAGCGACGGACCTTCTCCTCGGAATCCAGAGCCACAGCCACGCGGCTTCATGTTAATTCGCAGTAAAGTCCAATCAGCCTGACGCGCGGGACCGTCGCGAAAAACCGCACACCGAATGTGTACAAGGGACCTCACTCTCTCTCTCTCTCTCTCTCTCTCTCTCTCTCTCTCTCTCTCTCTCTCTCTCTCTCTCTCTCTCTCTCTCTCTCTCTCTCTCTCTCTCTCTCCCTCTGTTTCTCTCCCGACAGCAATTGCTGTCATCCTCGGCACGGATCTCGCACTAGTCCTTCGGGCGCGGCCGCGCTTCCCGCAGGACACCTCCCCCTCCCTTCGGCTTTCTTCCGTCAACCCCCTCCGAGTTACAAGGAGAGGGTGTACCATTAATCATTCCCAAGCCTTCTGAGCCGCTCAGAAAATTCCCCAGGTCTTTGCACTGCTGGACGTCGGGCGATACCCCTCCCCTTCTAACGAACCTCTTGTCATTCCCTGCCCCGAAAGGGGTGAGCCGGGGTCGCCCTCCCCCTGACGCCGCCTCGTGGGCGGAGCGGCCGCAGAGGCCATGTGACGTCACGGTGGCCACCTCACCGCACCCGACGTGGAGGACGGCTACAGGTCTAGGTAAAACGGTACCCAACACTAACACCGCGAGAGAGCGGCGGCACGGCGCGCGCAGGGCACTCTAGCGGCGGCTGGCGGAAGTTCGTCCGTCAAAGGTGCCGTGAGAGTCGTCTAGGATCCAAAACTAAACACGGCGCGCGGTTCAGCTTACAGTAACGTTCCAGGAAGGCGGAGCAAAGCGAAGCAGCATCGCCCGGCCGCCAGAGGGCGCTGAGATCAGCGCGGGTCAGCCGCGTCAAGACGGAGGATCGGCAGCGGCGGGGCGGGCGGGCAACTTGGGTGATATTTCATTTCAACCTGGCGCTCGACTTCCTGCACCAACAAAACTCCATGCAGTGGGATGGGGGCGCAAGCAGTCGCGCACGAGGGGGGCACGCGTGTGTGGGTGCGCCTGCCGATATATCAAAGCCATTCTTTTAAATCCTTTTCGCAGTGAGCTATGCGTAGCAGGGGCTGCAGTGCTTTCCGCGACTGACCTGTTCGTATAAATCATGTTCAGCGTTTTCTGGATGCAGACACGCTGCGTCCCAGACACACACCCACACAGGCACCTACCATGCAAGTGAGGACTGCCGCGACGCGATGAAGTCCTCTAACCTCTACGGCGGCGCGGCGCCCCGGCCGGCCGGCCAAGGACGCCCAGCGTTTGGTGCCTTCACGAGCACTTGCGCGTGATGATGTATAACCCCTTTAAGGCCGGGCAATAACTATTTTCTGTGATTTAAGTATCCCCGTTATTGCGTGGCCGAGGACACTGCATCATGCGACGAATGTGTTTAGGAAAAGAGAGATACCAGCAGCGGCCCCCGCCGCCCCGTTCGTCGCACTGTGCGTTGCACCGGTACGTTGCGTCTCTGCTCCGAGCCGGGGTGCGAACGGACCGAGCGAAGCAAATGCCTAATTTTAATAATCGCTCGCTGCCGCCTCGCCCCGGTCTCTGAGGGAAAGATTGGACGGCGCTGGCAGGGAAGCCAGAGAGAGATAGAGCGGGAAAAACAGCGAGGAAGGCAGCTGGACCCAAAAAAGGTGTAAAAGGTGGGGATGGGGGCTCGAATTGGATTATTTCCATAAGCGAGTCAGAATAGTTAATAAAACGGGGCGGCTGGAGAGGGTCCGCAGACAGGAAATGAGGGCGGGGCGGAGGGGGCCAATCAAGGGGCGATCTAGTTTCGCAGTGAACGACTGCGCAGCGCCAACAAGCGCACTCAGCGAGGTATACAAACTAGAAACAAAAGGCAACGCTCTCAGTACGACGACGACGTCCATGTTTTCAATGAGAGCTGGAAGCTAATTGATAAACGACCTAAAAAGAAAATCGATTCCGACTTTCTGATACCTGAATACTGGGGGGAAGGGGGGGGGCACCAATTGCTTTCTCACCTTTCCAGACCTTTTAAATTCGAATATATGGGCCCCCTGCCGTCCTGGCTCTAATCACAGAAGCGAAAACATCAAAGGGGACACAACAAGGGTCAGGAGCGAAGGCGTGTGTGTGTGCGCGCGCGCGTGTGTGTGTGTGTGTGTGCCGACCTTTTCTCCGCAAGGGGGCTGAAAGGGGAGCGCACCCCTAAAACACCTAATGGCCGAGGCAGGCAAGGCAGGCGGAGCGGGTCGGAGACACACGCAGCCCGCAGTGCGTCGCGGCGCAGATGCGGCAGTCTTGCCACGCCGATATGACGATCACGGAATTGGAATGAGCCGAAAAACCGAGACCGGCGCAAGAACCGCGCGCCATCGCATCCGCGGCAGGCGCGTCTCGGCTCCGAGAAGGAGAAGAAGAAGAAGAAGAAGAAGAAGAAGAAGGCAGAAGAAAACGACAGGTTCGTGGCGGCCTTGGCAGCAGACACGCCGCCCCTCCTGTACTCCCGCCGTTTTTGAGCGAGTCGGTCGCCGGGAGCAGGAGCGAGGAGGCAAAGGTAAACAGATCCGGAATGAGCGCGGCAAAATCCACAAAGATGCGCGCGCGGCGATTAGATTCCACGCTAGGGCAGCTCGTGGGGGAAGGCTGCGGGCAGTTAAGGCTCCGGGCACGGCCACAACGCTGGCCTTCTTACCTGGCATTCGTAGGTGCCGTTGTCCCTGCGCTGCACGTATTTGATCTGCAGCGTCCAGTCGTCGGAGCCCTCCGGGTGCAGCACCTGGAAGCGCTCGTCGTTGGTGTAGGTGGAGATGCCGGTGGTGAGGATGTGCCAGTCCCTCCGCCGCACCCACGTCACCTGCGCACAACACACGCCACGTCAGCCGCGTCAGCATCCTGCAGACTCACACGGCTCCAACGTCACTTTCATATTTTGCCTAACAAATCAACTCATTTCTAGAAATTAAATTGCAGAAAAATGACACTAAAAAAAATCTTTCGTGCTGGTTTTTCCGGCAGTGCTCCGGCATTTGAGCCAGCTCCGTGTACAGCACGCTCGCGTCCACGCTTGCTCCCCGCGGAAAATATTTCATAGGGGCCGCGGCCAAGCGCTCCAACAACGGTCAGTGCACTTTGCACTTTCGCCCGCTACGCGTGTTAATAATTTGCAAGCGCGTCGCGCCGCGCCTGGCTGGCTGGCTGGCTGCGCCTCTGCCGTGGTGATATCTCTCCCGGCCGAGGGACGCGCCGCACGGCCGGGCGGGCCGGGGCGGGCCGGGGAATGGGTCGCAGGGGTCCTCTTAACGAAAGCGAGACAGCGGCGGGGATGACTGCGGGACCGAGACAGCAGCGATGCGGGGGAATAACTGCCCACTCTTACCGTACAGCTACTTTGCGGCGAAGGCGGGCGGAGCGAGGAACATGTGTGTTCAGAATGTACTGCTTCCCCCACCCCTGCTGACCGTGTTATGGGGAAATAGGAAGGGGCACTCTTGTCGGGCCAATTGCGGCGATGATAATTAATTCGCAGGAGACGGACGCGACAGGCATCACCTCTCATCAGTGACTGGGGGCGCCAACGCCGGCCGAGCCCCGTCCACGCGCCCCGTCCCTGCCCCGGTCCAGTCGTGGGAGGTGAGACGGGCTGCCATGTCACGCCGGGACGCCGGGGGAGGGGGCTGTGGTGTCTCATGCATATGTAAAGGAGGCCACTCGGGTAGACTTTTTTACGACTTGGACCTTTTTTTCCTTCCCTTCCTTACGCGCGACATTTGGTTTCCTGTCCGCCGCGCCGCGTGAGTGCGGACCCAGCAGCGCATCAAGGTTATACCCCGTGGCGACCCTGTTGTACACGTTCGCGTTTCCTACCAGCGGCGGCTTTATACGATAAAAAAAATTAAGAGAAAATTGAAACGTTTCGGAGTAGGTCCGGTGAGTTCGCGCCGAGGCCGCGCGGCGGAAAGTTGGCACGACATTCCCTCGCCGGCGCGGACCCTTTGGACGGCACGCGCCACGCACGCGCCGCGCACGCGCTCCGCACGGCCGAGGTTTGTATAATGAGCGCGCGGCAGCACGCCCCAAAGTTTGCAAGCGGTGCGGTGTATGGCCAGACCGAGGGCAGACCGACAGACCGCACGCCGGGGCTCGCTGCGGACCGGACGGGTAGCGCGGGCAATAACACATTCTGGGCTATTCCGGCTCACATGGCCATGCCGACCTACACTGCTGCAAGTGCCTCGCGGATGAGGACAGGCGGACTCGACTCTCGACGCGTTCGGAACTTGCGTCACGTCAACGTGAGCCGTCCGCGAGAGGGGGCCGCCCAACGTCGCACCCGACGGGCGGGGTATCGCCGGAGCGAGTCCAGCGAACCCCGAGGCGCGGGGTGTATCTCCACCGTGTTCTCGTTTGCTCGTCGTTGCGTGGGCGGGAATGGGGCCTGCGCCAAGGTGAAGGGGACGAGGCAAGCGGGGAGCGGATTACGGGGACGTCGGGGCGGCCGGGCTGGGCCGGGCTTGCTGACGGACGAGCGTAGGCGGTAAAACACCCCTGTGTGCTGTAGGCCCAAGCACTGCCACGTGCGTCCAGCCCTCTCCCCCTCTCGCGCACTCAACCGCAGGGGTCTTCTTTCCCTCCTGGCCCCACGAGCATCATAGAAACATCCAGGAGATGGGTAAGCCCCGGATAGGGATAGCAGCGGTGCAGGTTTAATCCTAACCTCACCAAAGCGTCACTTGTATTGGTTAACTCGTCTTCGAATTAAAGTCCCAAAGAGTAAACAGTGCAATTTTTGGTCCATCGCGTTTTTGTTTTTTCACACACTTTTTATTTTTCCCACATACACACTCTATTCTAATTCAAGTTGGCTGCCGCGCGGACCATTGCAATGGAAAGCGAGTACTTTCCTGTATTCCATTTTGTCTGCATGAGCTACTGCGCGGTCCCCAGGGTAAGGTCATGCCTCCCGTTTCCCTTCCCCTCCGCCCACTCCGCTCCGCGAAAACTCGTCCAAGAAACAAATATACTGCACGGAGCCACTGTTGGCAGTGACCCACTGTGACAGCACTGGCCCGAAAATTGCATTTCCCTCCTCATCTTGTTGGAGAAAGTTAATAAAGTAAACAAGAGTGGAAACTGTTAATGCGCCGCCCGAGACAGGAGAGATTATGAAGAAAGGGTGGAACGTCGCCTGCAGGACCGCCAGCAGCAGCAGCGAGCAGCAACAGCCAGCCGGCCGGCTTCCTATAGCGGAAAATGTCTTCCACAGGAACTTGTAACCAGGCGCGGATCCAGAGACGGGTTTAGGGAGGGGCGAAGCCTAACCTAACCTTGAGGCATCATACTACTGCTTTAGCAGGCAATTTTACACAGAATCGCAGACGGCAGTTAGAAGTTGGGGGTGCCATCGGAGCAACAGCACAGTGGGCAAACGGCGGCTTGGGCGCGCCAAGGCCGGGCACGCGATCGTCGTGCCAATAGTACAATCGTTCCCATACCGCACGGAAATGGTCCGCCTGGTCGAGCAAAAACTAGTTTGGGCAACAGCTAGCCCAAATGTGTGTGTGTGTGTGTGTGAGTGTGCGCGCGCGTCTGTGTCTGTGTGCGTAAATGTATGAAGCATGGGGGCGTCATTCGGAGCTAGGCCTACCGCGCCGCAAACTGGAAATAGCTTTCTGGACCGTTCGTCGCCAATAATAGATAGGCCGTATTGCTCAAGACAGCCACCCACTATGCAGCACAGTGGAGCAGTAGAGCAACAGTAAAAAACTGGTTTGGAACTTGTGTACGCAATAAATGCGTCCGGACATCGATGGCGCGCGGATACTTTTGCTTCAGACATCGCCGGGGTAGTGTCTGCGCTGCCGACATGTGCTCTGTCTTGGCGGCTCTCATTTCGGGGCAGCTTTCAAACGCTCGAAAATAACGCTAACGAGAGGAACGGAGAGAGAGAGAGAGAGAGAGAGAGAGAGAGAGAGAGAGAGAGAGAGAGAGAGAGAGAGAGAGAGGCGGGGCCGCTGTTGTGATAAACTGGGTGCGATACAATCAAGGCCCTGCCCCTGGCAGGTAGGCAGTTTGTCAGGCGGCCCGCCAGGCTGCGCGCTGCGCTGCGCGGCGTAGCGTGGCGGCAACCTGCCGGAGATACCCCTGACAGGCCGCCGCCGCCGCCGGGGATTGCCGCTGCCGGATCGCCGGGATCGACTATCGACTGCCGTCGGAAAAAGCATCCGTAAAAAACGTCGCAACGAATATATTTGCGAAAAGTTTGGGCATCCGGGTCAAGGTCACCACGAGCGTGGCGGCGCAGTGCCGCCGATATTAGACGCGCTACAACAATATCGAAAGTGATATCGCTGTGACAGGGCCTGACGGTCAACGCGGAGGCGGCGAGGCGTTTGAAAAATGGCGCCGCCAGCCTCGGCTGTCCCCCCGTCCCTGCATTGTCCAGGGGAGGCATAACAAGAACAAGTGACCAAACGAGACACGACCCGTCCAGCCAACCTCAAGTCCCCTTCCCCGCCCTCCGCCCCGGCCGGGCCCCTGCCCCCCACCACGGTCCAACGCCGGGACGGGCTGCACGACAGCCCATGTGTTACGCGTGGCATGTGGCGATATTTGCGGGGGACGGGGACGCGAGGGGGTGGCAGGTGGGATGGGGCAAGGATGCCAGGAGAGCGGCTTCAGGAGAGCGGATATGAAGCGGTTTCGAAGGGTGACGAGAAAAAAGAGGCCTTCGTCTGGGGTACAGCGGGCACCTAGAGCAGGAGAGAGGTCGAGCGTGTCGAACGGTGGAGACGCGTCTCAACATGAAATGGAGACAAAGAAACCTACAACTCGTTTTATTAAGAAAATGTTGCTCAGTTTCGGAGAGTTCCTTACAACACGGAATTCACCAGCAGTATTAAGTTTTCCAGCTCATAAAAAGTTTTTGAAATCAGGATGCAAACTTGTGGCGTAACACATAATTTTTTTATTTCTTTTGGCAGCTGGAGGTTGGGGTTGGTTCGGGTCGGTCGGACGGTGTGCGAGGAGAAGACCAGGCGCGGTGTTCGCGGTGCCCCACGGAAGCGGATTTGTCGCGGGGAGTGATGCAGCCGTGAGGGAGAAGGGAACAAACGAAAACGGCGGGGTAATTTGAGTTCGCCGACCAGGAAGCGTGTGGCAAATGGAAGGCGGCGAGTAATGTCATAATGTACGAAGGGGCGCCAAGGGAGAAGGGCGAAAGGTAAACCGGCGCCCTGGAAATGGGTTTGTCAGGAACCGCGAACGGCACCAGGGACGCACATTACTCTGAGGAGAGGCTCCTTGGAAAGGGCTATGTGCTGCTTCGATTGCTCTAGGAGAGTGATGATGTTCTTTTAGTCTCCTGGAAATTCAATTCTCGCGGGGAGCATGGGGAAAAAAGTAATGGCTCTGTTCGCACGGCAGGTTTACATGGCGCCACGCGTGCGGCGACCTCTCCAGCGTCGTGTGCACGTACAGGAGGGGGGGGAACCCCCCTCCCCACACCCACACCCACAGGGGCCTGCACACTCCAAGCAGCGTTGACCCGCCATGAACTTTCTAGTATGGAGTAACCCGCACTCTGCATAATAATTTTATTTTTCTTTCGGCCCGATTATAACCAGCCGCGCGCCCACTCGGCTCACCCCTGCCCCTGAGGGAGTTCGGGTCGACCACCTCTGCACTCCTCCTCCATGGTGTCCCCGCGTACTGCGTCCTCCTAACATGTCAAATGAGTCACGGCACATTCGAGGTTCTATCTCCTAAAGGTTCTGGCTATCAATAGTCGAATGTGCCCGTCTGATTGCGGGAGACTATTCGAGAGCGCATCGGGACGAATTAGAGAATATACCTATGTATCGATGGATCGATGGCACGGAACGTAAAAATACAAGAGAACAAAATGCGTGCCCGCAAATTGTGATGATGTAATTTGCGGTCGGCCGTTGAATGGACACAGCCGGGCAGGCGACGAGAGGAAAGTTTTTTTTTTTCCCGACGCAGCAGCGCGCAGGCAGGGAGGCTCGCATTCAGACCACATGCTTTAATTAGAGCCGGGAAGCAAAGAGGGCCGAGGAAGACTCGAAAGGGTCCCTGGGAATGAGATGCCTTCCGACCGGCCGTGCCCGGCCGTCCCACAGCGTCCAGCCGGCTGAGGCCCTCGGCCCGAGGAGGGGAGCCTCGGCCTCGGCTTGCATGCCTCGCCAAGTTGGTCAACAATTATTGTTGTTCTTCCGGGCCCGTGTGGTTTTCAGGTTTTCGCTGGCAGGCGAGGGGACGCACTAGGGGACCACGTCAATGATGAGGATTTTCGCAGCGGGGAAATACCGAGAGTTGGCAACCAAGGCGATACCCGGGGGGCTAACCGTGGACCCCTAAGGGGCGACGGCGGGGAGGGGGCCACCCTGACGAGGGACCCCTTCCGGCGCGGCTCGCGATTTTTCATCCTTCTTGTTTCCGTTGGTAACTGTTCCGGCAATTAAGCTTCTTTATTACACTCTTCCTCCTCCAGACCGACGCTTTTGCTTTTCGCGTTTTAAAATATCACCGCCCAACAACAAAAACAAGCGGCGCGGTATCGACGCAGCGCGTTGACTTTATCCAGACGCTCCCTTGCTGATACCATGCGCGCAGGGAACAGCACAAAGAAATAAAACATGGCTCACGAATCATTCACCATTCGGGCGTTCGCCACAGGCCTGCGGCTTAAAATCCTAATCAGAATACGAGGCGCGACAGAAAGGGGCGATAATGAAGCAACTAATTAGTCTCGAATGCCGGAAATGAGTGCCGCTTTTTGCGGAAAAGATGGGACAAAAAACGTCATAGTCACAAGCATGGAATCAACCACGTTCTCTTGAGCGGTTGGTTGGTATATTCCCGCTTGCTCGAGGCGCATAGGGATTTGACAACTTTTCACCATGAATAGGAAACTCTCCCCGTAACAAGGTGCAGTGCGCGTTGTACCGCAGCAGCTAACTGGGCCGGTGCCATGCCCCGCCTCCAGCGCTGGGTGCTCGCAGCGAGCTTCGCAGAGCACTGCACGATGTCTTATCTCCTTCCAGGGGCAGCGCGGTGCGGAGTAGCTAGTCCCACCATAGTCCCACACACCCCATAAAGCAGCCACTAGGAGCCGCCGCACTCTCCCAAACGAAAGGGGGAAGCAAAAAGAAAACAATTGGAACAGTCATTCTGTCTGTCTCGTGCTCTCCTGCACGTCAGTCTCCCGTTTTCGTACCGTCTCCCCTGGCCCTATAGACAAATAGTGCCTTCCACTCCCTGCCCTCCCTTCGACCAACGCCCTCCCTCCCTCTCCCTCTCTCTCTCTCTCTCTCTCTCTCTCTCTCTCTCTCTCTCTCTCTCTCTCTCTCTCTCTCTCTCTCTCTCTCGCGCGCGCGCGGTGAACCCCCTTCACTTTAGTCTGGCTGACTTCCTTGAAACCATTCCCGTGTGACACCGGCACTCCTGCACTGCCCTCCGAGTGCGGCCGAGTCCGGACCAACGTCGGTCCAGCGGGTGAGGCTGAGTTTCGTTCGGTCAACGACATGAATACGAGGTAAGGTTAGGTCGTGGCAGGGAAAGAGTTGTCTCCTCAAGTCAGTCACGTAGTGTTGAGCGGGGACCCACAACTTCAGCGATCGCGTCAATCGGAACCCGCGCAGCCGCACAGCTCCCTCGATAGGCTCTGTCCACATTATTCCAGTCAAATAACGCAGTCGTCCAAATCCGACGTCACCGCAACTCGAAAAGAAACAGAATGGAAGCACGTTTCTGGATGAACCGATTTTCCCGGGGAGGAAGACACTCGCACGCTATTGCCCCGCAGTGTAGTGTGCGCGCGGAGGTAGAATGTCAAGCAAACGACATCAATCAAGAGGCGGGGACAAAATGCGACACTAACATCGCGAGGCATGCGCTGCACGCAAGAACGCGGCGCTGCGCAAGAGGGCGCTGCCGTCGGGGGCCAACTTGAAGCTTTGTTCAAGCAGGCCGTGAATGAACGCAACGGAGAGGGTGGGGTGGAGGGGGTGGGGAGGGCCTTAAACAGGCTTGATTAATAGTGTTCGTTCTATCTGTTTCTCATTCTATCTGGAAGATAGAAACAATTGTTCTACGATCATTTTGCCTGGCCCTAGCTTTCCAGGTACAAGGCAAGTGTTTAAAAAGACGAAAAAAAAAAAAAAAAAAGGTTTTTCTTTGGGAAAAAATTGCACTTGAGCCGTCTCATAAGCAGCACGGCAAAAAAAGATCGCTAATGCTCTTAAACGAACCAGTTGATGAGCGAACAGGGTAAGAGTGCGGTGAAGTTACAGGACCCAAGGAGCATTGAAAGGCGGGGGTCTGCGAGATGCTCCAACAAAAAGGGAGCGTGAGGACGCTGGGCTAGTTTCAGCGCAGAATTGGGGAGGGGGGGGGGCTGTCGCCCGCAGCGGCAACTTTTAATTGGACAAGTAGTGGCGGCCTGCGCCAGCGTGGCTGGCAGGTACCGTCTTGCCCTTCATTGTCGCTCGCCGATACACTCTGTTCACTCTCCGCACCCTGTTCGCCATGACAATCTGTGTTGGGATGCCCGGGGATGCCACACTTGGACGTCAAGAGTTGATCGTTACTGGGATGAGGTGAGTTTCCTAGAATAGTATTTACCCCAGTTAGGTGGGAACGCACCACCTTCCTTTATCGTTGGTGCTTTGCGCTGTCAGTTAAAAAAAATAAAAAAATAAAAAAATAAATAAATAAATAAATAAATAAATAAATAAATAAATAAATAAATAAATAAATAAATAAATAAATTAATAATGGATAACGAATTCACCACTTTCAAATGTGACATTGTCATCATCGATCAATTGATGAAAACGTCACACACGATTTTGTCATAATTTTTACAGTCCAGTGCAAGACTTGAAATCTTCTCGGTTTCTGGTGACTTTCAACCTTTGACACGAAAAATCCTCTCGTTTCTGGAACCTTGAGAGCCCGCCATCACAATGTTCGCTAAGACAACTTGTCACACATCTCCTAGTCTTTGCAAACGAACAAAAACTTTATTCGAAACGTTTTATTTGGAGCGTGTGACAGCGCCGGCTGCGCGGCCTGCCTCCAGCAGTGTCGGCCATGTCGCGAGACAGGGCAAAATAACAGAAGCATCTTTTCATCAAATATTATTGCTGCCGTGGAGAAGAACAGACCGAAAAGTAGGTTGAGGTTAGGTTAGATCTCACAACAGTTCTTCGGAGGTATTTGGGTGCTAACTCCAGTCGATGTACCTCGACGTCATACTACTTTGCCCGGGAAGGCACCGCCTCTCCTATCTCCGGGACTCAAGAAACGTCGTCCTTGTTTACTGTGGGTTAAAGGCAGTGCGCAAAGTTGTGCCCTTTTGGCCCTCGCGAGCAGCAGCTTGTCTCGTAACGAGACATGGCGGTAGCAAGCGGTTGGCCCTGCACTCGCACAAGGTGCCGCTGCACACCACGAAAAAAACTCCAGTCGAAAGTTTGTCCAGAACCTAACTCTCGGTGATCAGCGAGGAAACAAATTCAACACCCTAGCCTTTTCCAGAGAAAACCTGATAAATAAGACAAATCGAATGTAAATAAAACCAAAACTAGAGGCGCGAATCTCTCTTAAACCCCCGCGAACCTCGGAACATTCTAAACCTTCCCAAGCTAACATCATTTTTATTTCAAGCGTTGGCTGGAATCTCACTGCCTATCGGCGTCGGCAGCGCCTGAGCGTGCCCTCGTCCGTGTGTGTGCGCGCACCGAGGTGTGTGTGCCTACGCGTGTGTAGGCGCGCGGGGCCATCAGAGTCCCTTTTAAGCAAGGCAGGAGAAGCCCTCGGGTTGGGGGGTGCGCGCGAGGATTTGGGGCCGAGCAAAAAAGGGTATCAGGGAAGAAGGGAGGCGCTGCTGCGCTGTGCTGCGCCGGGCAGGGCAGGGGGGGGGGGGGGGGCTGCGAGGCCGCATTCTTGTTGAACTTGCCAACACTCTCGGCTGCGGCGGCGAACTTGGAAGAGCCAAGAGCCTCATGAGGGGCGTGGACTTACTAGCTATGGGATTTCTGGAAGCAACCACAGCACCGCGCCTTATTTAATAAAGGAATTCGGAGCTCATCCATTATTGAAATAGCGAAAGTGTGGTGGGGTTGAGGTTTTACAAACTTGGACGAAAGCGCAGCGAATTGGCAGCTGGCCTCGTTTAAGTCCAAAGGCCGTGACAGAAGCGGAGCGAGCGGGGCACGAGAAGGAGAAAAACGCTTCTGAAGTGGTGTTGCCTTGTGGGTCGACTACAATGTCTATTAACTGCTGTTGTTGCCGGGGTTTGCTGTGTGCGATGGACAGACACTTCCGAGTTTAAACCCGGTTTATGCAAGGCGACGTCGAGTTGCTGTGCTGCGCAAGGGTAGATCTGCCGCTGGCACACAATCAGCAACTTGGAATAAGTGCATTCCGCCGCCAAGGCGCTCCACGCGCTATTTTGTTGCTGCTGCAAACGCACCTAGAAACGTTAACGCTTTCCTGAATGAGTCACTGTGTCTCGGTCACGACGTCACTCTGTCTTTTTTGCAACCCTCCCGAACGCCCCACGAGAGCGAGAGGGGCAGATCGATGGGTCGGATTCAGTGTGCTGCTCGCCCCCGCCGCACATCCGACGAGGTGCGAAGAGCCACTCTCGCGCGGCGCCCGGCAGATATGCAACCCGTATCCAGTCCTGTCGTGATATACGACGCCTCCCGGGGAAGGACATAACCGCGGAGCAGCGCGGAGCAACCCTGCGAGTCTCGCCGCCCTTAAAGCTGTTCGGGGACCGCCCCAGTCCCGCCCTCAGGGAAGGGGGAGAGGGGAGATGCGCATCGCCTCGGCGAAGTGCCCCGCTGCGCCGGCCCACACTGTGTGGGCCACACACACACACACACACACACACACACACACACACACACACGCGCGCGCACGCACACACACACACCACAAAACACCTCTCAGATTTTCTGTCGCAGATAGCCGTTGATGCGTGGCTGGCCGTGAAACAGCGGGGGAGGCAGGAGACCCGCCGAGTACCTAAAGCGTGTCCGATTTTAGAGACCTTTGGCACCTTCTTCGACACTTTGTCTTGTGTTCGCGCGGTGTCATCATCTATATTGATAACGCGCCACAAAATCTGACAGTCATGCGACGTACGTGTCTTGTGCGCTTCGCAGGGTGGCGCTGACCCAGGCCCTGCCCGGCCGCCGGCCGCGCGACATTCGCAACGTGGAGCGCGGGCAAAATAATGATCAAAAGTTGAAATCGCAGGCGGAAGTGGGTGAGGGGTCGGGAGTTTTGAAACCGCGAACGAGGGAGAAGTAAATTAACTCGTGGGCATTCAGAATGCGTGAGAGCGCGCCCCAAATTTTTTAGTCCATTTCCCCCATGCCGTGTCACTCCCGCAACAACCCCCAGCCACCACCCCCTCCCAGTCTCCCCCTTTCTCCCCCGGCCTGCTCCATTTCCTCACTTCCTCCCTTGTAAAACCCGCGTCTGGAGAGGCGCCAAGGAGCAGGGAAAAAGTTGTGCGTGTTGTACGAGAAAAAGGCAGGGAATAGGAATTAGGCGGAACGAGGAAGACGGCAAAAGTCGAGGAAAGGAGGTGCAAAAACAGAGTAGAAAAAGGAAAATATTGAAGTGGCTCCCACAGCGGGAGCGGACGGGCGGACGGAGGATGGACGGACGGGGAGCGGGAAGGAGGTCGAACACTGACGAGGAGCGGCAAGGAGGTCGAACGCTGTGACGAGACCCGTCAGCACATCTTGCTGCGTGCGTGTTGTGTCGTCGGGTCAGCGTTCACTACCTAGGATTGGTTTGTGCTGCTGGGACTCGCACACTGCTTCAACATGCATTTTCTGGTCTATGTCTCGCGTTGATGCTCTGGGAGGCCCTTGCGCAACTGCGCCACGGTGCCGATGCGTGTAAAAAAATATAATCAAACCACGACAAATAAGCAACAGCCGACAAGAAAAATAAATTGAAAGTTTTGAAACTTTATACGTTATATTTATAAAAGTATTTTTCTTAAAAAAAAAAAAACCTCTGCATTGCACAACCTTTAGGTAAATAACGCGAATAAATTAGTAAAGTCCCGCTTCAAATTCGTGCGTCCACGTCGCTCTACAGCCTAGGCGATTGATCATCTGCTTCACGCTGCCAAAGCCCTCTTCATCGGCGATTCGTCTTCGACGGCCAGGAAGTTGTTCCGGAAACCGGAAGTGCCGACAAACTTGTGCACATCTCCTTCTGTGAGACGAAAGGGAGAATTCCTCGCCTTCGATGCTGCCTGTAATCAGTCAATATTCTCAACGGACCACGCGGACCCCCACCAACGCCCACGCCCGGTTCGGTGACCTAGACAACTTCTTCTGAGTCCACTGTAATCAATGCGGATTGTGGCAAAGCGGAACAAGGGGACGGGTCCGAGGACGTCGAGACACGGAATGAGAAAAACATTTCATGCCAGAGGGAATGGAAAAATCCCTCCGCTGTATTCACGCGATTTCGATCTTCTCTCGTCGCCGGCTTCGGCTCTGCTGGAAACTCCTTCCCTAATGACGGGCGTCCCACACACTGGACACCTCCGCCACTGTACCCCAACGACCTTGCCCTTGCCTTGCCGCCAAGCTGTGAGGGCCTCGCAGACGTGCCTCTCCTTGTCGTCGTCCGAGAGGTCGGGGAGTGAGAGAGGGAAAGAGAGAGACCGGCCACGAGCGCGAAAGAGACAGGGAGTGGGGGAATCAGGTCGCATGAGTTTTGGCTCATTACTATTCCTCATGGCCGGGCGCCAGGCGCGCCCATGGCGGCCGGACCCATCTCAACTAGGCCACCAGTTTGGCCAGCAGCACTCGCTCTCTCTCAGTCGCTCCGTGCATGTGCCGCTCCATCACAAATTATCACTTCGATCGCACCAAATGAGCGCAGTTGAGTGATGACTGTGTGTGTGTACGTGCGTGCTTAGCGTGTGAGAGATTTAACAAGGCTGCAGATACACGGTAGATGACCTGGACAGATTAAAAAGGAAAAAAAAAAAAAAGGAATTTCACCCGCTTGGCTTAATAATCCTAACATTCTCGTCGTATTCCCCCTGAGTAGGTTTCCTGCGCTTCGCAACGCACCAACCGATACGGTGTAACATTCTGCGCCCCTGTTCGGCGGCGACGCCATTTCCGGTCGCTGCGTTAGCACTGCTTCCATCCCGGCCTAAGACTGCCGGCGCGCCACAAGGCGCCAAATTGGTTCCTTCAAAATAATGAAAACTTTTTTTTTCCTCACCTCGGGGCTGACTGTGCGCTCGCCCATGTTGCGGACGCGGCAGTGCAGGAAGGCCGAGCCGCCCAGCTGCACCGTGACGTTGGTGACTGTGTTGTTGTCGGCGGGGCCCACGCCCTCGCCCAGGCGCTGGTGGTAGTCGTCCGTGCCGGAGTACCACTCCTGCTGCCAGTTGCCCTGCTGGTTCGTGATGTGCCGACGGTTCACTTCGTGCTTATCAGGCCCTGCGAACAGAGTAAGACTTGATTAGGGGAACCGTGCGCGTGGACTCGGAGGGCCGGGGCACCGATCTAGCAGGCCTGCACCCCGCCAACAGCAAAAGACTCGAAAGTCAAGAAAATGTAACAGGGCAAACAATTTCACACGCCACTCGCTTTGCAGGGCTCCCTTTTCCTTTAATGATTGGCAGTGCCAAACGAACCGTGTCCTCGCGTAAATACGGAAATGCACATACATCAAGGGGCACTCGAAGGGGCGCAACAAGTCACGCAAAAGGAATCTCGGCGCCACCAATCGCCCTGCCGGCCTTTCATTCCCTCGGCCGACTCCGAAATTCCTTTTCGTCCGCCTGTCTCTCTTGCACCCGCCCGCAACGCCCCGAGAGTCCGAGAGAAACACACCGCTGCCTTCAGCCTGCAGGAAATACAGCCCCGAGGCTACCTTGCGATGGCCGTGCCCCGCCACGGCCTCACAGTCGGCAGGCCAAGCCTTTGAAATGAAGCTCACGTTAAATCCCGTTATCGAAACATTTCAGTCCGCGAAGAGAGAACTTCCCTTGTGACTCACTGGGCCGTGAAGCATCCCATTTGACACGGCTCCCTGAGCCGTAATTATTTCGGCAACAAAACCAATCCCGCATTGTCCAGGAAATGGATGGATTTCGATGGCCATGCCGTTCGCATGGTCGCGTCGGCCGCCGCGTTTCGTCTCCCAGCGGTAGGTGGTCTATTTCGAGGAGGTGCACGCAGCGTCACAGCGTCCCATCGACGCCACAGTTCGGAGTTCGACCGGCTTTGAAAGCGGGTGAGTTGGCGAACGCTATTCTGAGCGCCATTTCAAACCTCTGTCCCCAAATGAGGTGTTCAACTTTGCAATGAGTGCAAAAAACCCACGGAAAACAATCTTCCTGTTATCAGCATGATCGAAGAAGATACTGGTTTCCATCACAAAGCGTCGTGGTAAATGCTGAGCAACGAGCAACGCGTTCCTCGAGGTAACACGTCAGCTAATGGCCGCGCGGCCCGCTACCTGTTGCCCCTTTAAATGGCGGCCACTCCTTTGGCCGCTGCTCACGTGCATATTGCTCGCATGGACCCTCTCCCTCTTCCTTTCGAAGGCCGCGTGACCCTGGCGTCGGCACCAAGCTTGAAAAATAGGCGATATTACGCGGGGGTGGTTCTGGGGCTGGCCAGGCACGGCCAGGCACGGCCAGGCGGCTGGAGATATGGCGAGTGATTTGCAGGGATGGGCCACCCAGCCACGCGGACCGCGAAGGGACTCCTGCAGGACCGCGGGAAAGGGTTCCAACACTGCCAAAAGACCGGGGCAGGCTCGGGTCAACGTGGCAAAAATGTGCCACACAAACTTTCAGACAAAATGCATTTAAATGAAATTTAAATTAAGGAAATTCAAAAACATTTAGGGGCGCGTCTAAGTTTACAAAAGTGGCTTCTCGAGTTACCGCAAAAACCTGCGGCGTCAACGCGGACAACATGCGCGCACAGACACCCACACCCACTCACTCTCACTCTCTCTCTCTCTCTCTCTCTCTCTCTCTCTCTCTCTCTCTCTCTCTCTCTCTCTCTCACACACACACACACACACACACACCACGCCGCCATAATGAAACGCATGCTGTTCCAAGTAATGTAACTTAATCAAGTGCGATCCTTGCATTAGCCTAGTCGTTAGGAGAGCCGCCACTCAGCCCCCTCGGCCCGGCCTCTCCGTGCAGGGGGCGTGGGGGCGAGCGCGGAGGCAACTTGCGGGGATACCGGTGATGGAAGTTAGGTGCTTCCACACCACCACACTTAAACTGCACCGGCCGAGGCTTAACTTGCTGTGAAATTCCGGCCAACACGTTACACGCGGCGTTACCGGCGACCCTCAGCTCATCTAATGTGCGAGGAGAACCGAGGAGGTAGACTTAAAACATCAACCAGTTTTTGTTTCTTTTTGGCCAATTTTTTTCCGTCTTGTGACAGTGGAGTAATGCTGGAGGATAGAGAGAGAACAGAAACGGAGAAAAAGGAGCGAATGAATGGGGCAGCGACGTGGTCACTCGATTGGACGGGGTTCAATGTCGTAGCGGAGCACCGGCGGATCTAGCAAATCGTGCGACTGCGACAGAATCCCACCTGGCTGTGCGAGCGCAAGCGAGACACAAGGGGGGGGCAATCTGCTGTTTCTGACGCAGCCTTGCCCCCCCTTTGCGTCTCGCTTGCGCTCGCACAGCCAAATGGGATTCTGTCGCAGTCGCCGCTCTGACGCAGCCGGGCTGGATCCGCCGGTGTAGCGGAGTGCGACCCCAGGAGCATGGCGCCCAGCATAGCGCTCTCCTGCGGACTTTCGGGGGGCATTTTATTCCGACACGATCGCGCGCACACAGAGCTCCACTGCGTTTCCTACATCGGGGCATTTGATATTCGGGAAGGGTGGGGGAAACGTGTCGCCCAACGGCGCCAAACGACAGCGGAGGAACACACTTCCACACGCCCACACACACGCACACACACGCACACAAATGCACGCACACACAAGACACACCGTGGGTCACGCTGTATATCTCTATATCTCTCTCCCTCTCTCTCTCACACACACACACACACACACACACACACAAACACACGTACAAAAGACTGCGACGTCAGGGGATTAAAATCGAAAATATGGCATTGGCAATTGTGATGCAGCCCCCATACGGGATGGAGGGCGCGGGCGGCGCGCGGTGGGTCGCGGGGCGCAGTCCGGAGTGCACCTTTATTGCCCATGGTGCCAGCCCCGCCGGCCCCGCCGCCCCGTTCGGCCTATCGCCGCGCCAGATCAAAAATATCGCCCCGGCCACACCTTCTCCTCCGCTCGGCTTGGCTCCCTTCCCTCAATCATATTCCTGAATGCATTCTATACTGCCGATATTATTGCAACCCAAATGGCTCCGCGTGCCTACACTGCGAGCTGCTTGGGCCGCAACTACAGCCCCGCGGGCAGGAGTTCGAGCAATGACACGCCTCCCTCCTCTTCCAAAAACAAGGGGGAGTTCTTGTGCCTGGATGCGAATTGGCCTTAAGCCAGTGTAGTTAAGGTTTTCAAGAGTACCGGTGCGTTTTATTTTTCATTTTACTCGTAAATCCCGAAAGCTGATTCAACGTCGCGGGCGGAGTCTTGCCATTCCCAGTTTCCGTTTACAGCAGTGAGGAGCATTCCGGATAAATAATTCCACGGCTAAAGGGCTTCAAGCTCGCACGTCGCCAGAGACTTCCCCCCGCGCACGTGGAAGCAGCGACCAGGCCAGAGCGATGTTGCACCACAGTTTAACATGCAATAGTCTTGTCTTATCGGCAGTACAATACGAACCACCAGCTTAGTATTTTTTTTAAACGAAATATAATTTCTTGCTTCGTGAACAAGGCCAAAAGTGCTCAATTCACTTGATCAGCGCCAGGACTATTCGATCTCCGAAAAACTGCAAAGTGACCCGCCTCGTAAAATAGTGCGACACGCACAGACAGGCAGTATTAGCTCTACCTCGCTTCAGTTTCGTTGAGCTCCTTTCGCAGCGAGGAAGGTGCCAAGCCGCTGGATCGAAATCACAGAAAGACTTACCATTTCGCGTTCGAAGCCACAATTAAACGCGACTTATGCGACAGACAGCACGCCGCTTTACAATTGCAAACTATTTGCATTGCTTCCAGATGTAATAAGCCCGGCCTCCTAGCTGGATGCTAACTCCACTTAGTCTTGACAAATTGCGTCTTGGTGGAAGGGGAAGGTCGCCAAAAGCTGGAGGGAGGGGAAGGGGTGTCAAAGGGGCCTAGAAATTAGAGCGTAGGTGGGGGGGGGAGCAGGAGGAGAAGAGAAATCGGGTAAAGGGCTAGGGTTTGGGGGAGATGACCAGTCGCAAAGGGTCCGCACTGCAGGACCACTAACGCAGCGCCGTCCGGCCAAATTAATTTATTCGGAATAACTGCTCGGCCGGGCGAGGAGGAGCGATCGCCTCTGATTAGGGTCATTGCTGGAGGTAAGCATTGCCGTACTGCTCTGATGGAGATCCGAAACACCGACGTGCTCGCGCGCAGCCTGATTGCATCAAAGACCACCTGGATCCAGTCTAAAGTGCGACGGCTACGTTAAATCGCGAGAGTGTCGCCTCAACAGGTCCAAGTCTTTCCCAATTCCTCACTGAATTGGCGTAGCCGCCTCTTTCTCAAGCGGGAAGCCGTTTTCGCCACCACATCGCCTCGCGGTCGGAGTGAATGAATACAGACCGAAATACGCACGTCCTGGCAACATGGCTGGGAGTGTTCGTGCTCGGCGTGGCCCCGTGCCCAAGGCTGCCGCTCTATTGAGTCTGGCTCCGCTGCGCTGCTCGCTGCACCGACCGTGTGAATGGCTGGCTGGCTGGCTTGTTCGGTAATTGCAACACTCGACGCGTCGCATTGAGTCGTCACGGAGCAATTAATAGTCCGCGATTCCTGCACTGTACACAAAAGTTAAGGCAAATCGACTAAGACTTTTTGTCGAAGTTGTTTCGAGCAAATCATAGTAAGTAATTCAGAGTAGTATTCTCTGAGAACCATAATTCAAAGAAGAAAAGCAACCAAAGAATTTAAAGTGGTATTTCCGTCGTCAGAACAACAAGAAATAAAAATGAATAAAACCAAATAAGATAATCAACCAAATCGTCTTTGATCTGACCTAATTGTTTTTTACCGCCACCGGTCTTCCTCATTCCTGCCTCGCTCGCTAATCCGGGCTGGGAGTGGCGCCGCTGCCGCCAACGAACTAAACCTCATATGCGATCATGCCCGCCCCCCTCCCCGCCCGCCTTCCTTGACGCTCCTCCTCCCCTCTAGGCGCGCATCTCTTATGCATAACTCCATGCATATCTGAGCACGACACAGCGCAGCTAGCGCAGCTAGCGCAGTGGGCCAGCGAGTCTCACACCACTGGATTGGAGTCTCTTTCTGCGACGCCCTGATGAGCGCGCCGCGTCGCGCCGCGTCCCGGCCGGCAGTGCAGAGCGGCCAATCGGCCGCCACCGCCATGCTGTTTCAGGGCGCGTCGTAATGCGCAATGTCGCATCGTCCCAATGACGGCGGACAAGGGCGACCCCGAGGGAGGCGAGGGGAAAAAAGGGACGCGGATGAAAACGTAAATAGTAGCAATTTCACTCTACTCTCAACGATCAGCTCTTCTGCTCTCAGCTTGGCGTACCTTTTACACAAACACATTTTCTCTCTCTCTCTACCTCTCTCTCTGTCTCTCTAAAGCACACACACACACATGTAACCCACGCAAACACCTACCTAGAAGCATGCACCCCTGCACCCGCTTATCAGTATGAAATACGGCAGTCAAATAGAAATCATGGCGGCGGGTTGTATCCCCCCCCCCTCCCCCGTCCCGCTGCCTCACTCCCTGAGGCGCCACAGCCAGCGACCAACCTGGCCACCGAGATAACCGGTAGCCATTTGCATTTTTTTCCCCGCGGGCGACCTGGGGATGGTACCCGCGACAGCGAAAATGAAGGGGCGGAAGAAAAAGGAGGAGAGTGTACAGAACACGCGGACTACACAACAAAGAGCTGGGCGAGCGGCGAGGAGCGTGTCGCGGGCAGTAGTCGGCAAGCAGATTGCGGTCAAATGCCGCAGCGAAAACTAGCGCCATTTCAAGACGTTAGACACCGTATTTGATATTTTAACCGCATCCCCTGTAGGCGAAACGGGTGCCCTTTGCCTTAACGTGATACTTGGAAGCGTCCGCTGGCTTGCACAACCCACACAAACGAGCGGGGCAGATACTACGTGGTTAGACGGATACAGTATCCTCTAGGGTGACGAGGAGGAGGGCGATTTATTCCGAGTTTAAAATTAACCTCCACAAGTTTTGCCTGGTTTCGGCCGTGTCATGCATGGTCTGAGCTCCCTGCGTTGCCTCTCTTGCGGTACCACGCAACGACCTTAGACAAGGGGCGGCCACTCCCAGTGGTAGAGGATGAGAGAGAGAGAGAGAGAGAGAGAGAGAGAGAGAGAGAGAGATGGAAGGAGGGTGATGCGGACGGATGAAGGAGGGAGAGAGCTAAGCCCTGGGCTCGCGCCGTCCCGACGGTTGTTCAGCTTCCAAAAGAGCGCGCGCGGACTGGACGCCGCCACGCCACGCCATCTGCCAGCCAAACTTTGGACGGCGGCAGCATCTTCTTTTATCTTGGCTGGATTAGACGCCAAGGGCGACGTAACGAGACGGGACCCCTTTATCCGTCGAAGCCCAGTAGTGGCCGCGCAACGCCTGGCGGGGCAGCCCCGTCAAATGGAACCCGCCGGGCCTTCGCGGCCTTCGGCAGACACCCGCATGGGGGCGGCCGCACAGAGCCTCCATGGCCCGAGGGGTCGCTAGTCCGGGTGAAAGTTGGGCTAAAACACCAAGCTAAACTTTTTTTAAATTGAAAATATTTGCTTTACTTTATTGTTTCTCATCAACGAAGTAATCATCAGTAGAAATTTTCAATTCTTTAAGTCCTTTTGCTGAGCTGGGCAGGGGCCAGGGCCACCTCCACTGAAGACGGACTGGCCGCTGACGCCGCCGCGAAGCGCAGCGCTTCGGATAGTCGATGCAACCCTCAGTCCGGCTATCGTCCTCGGAATAAAATGGGCCACACTGCACTTAGGGCATCACGCTCAGACGCGCCATAATCCAAGATGACCGTTCCGTTTGAGCAGTGCCAGAGCCGGGGAGCGAGAGGTATTTATTTTCCAGCAGAAGGGACGCTCGGGCTTCCAAGGACCGCCCACATATAATTCCATTGTTCGCGACGACCGGGTCTTCCTTCCCCCTCCCTCATTGTTCCTGGAGCCCGCGTCCCGCACAGTATCACACTTTACTGGAAGATGTAAGGCTCCAGCGGCGCTGCTGGGACTGGAGCAGCATGCCAGTCGGACTGAGTGGCTTGATCGTAGCTTAAGCCGCCAGGCGTTGTACATCTGCAGGAGGGTTGCTAGGAAGGGGAGGGGCACAATGAGTAGACCACACTTAACAAACGCAGTGACCAGAGAGCCCACCACACAGACACACACAGAGGAGCCACGTTCAGCGTGACAGGGGCGCAGGACAAGGTGCCCTCTATTGCTGTCCGCCAGGGTCAACAAAAGGGAGTGCTCAGCTTCAGGGACAGGGCAAAAACGGACAGCAGGCTCACCTCGTGCGCATTTCCTTCTTAGAACAAGGCTGACAGGTGCTGCGGAGCTCCAACGTCTCGGGAGTTAAAAATTAAATGCTGTTCCAATTTTCAGCGCGGTGCCTGGCATGGTATCTCGAGCGATCTGGCGTGGCCGCGGCGTGGCCGGGACGGCTCCACGCCACGACGGGCGGAAGGCGAAGAAGACACAGAAAAGGAGGTCGGTATTTGGATTTCATTAACTGATAAGGCCTCACCGCACGGATTGAATGACTCGCCATCCGATTCATGCCAACCCCACTACTGCTACCATTACCGCTTGCACTATCATTATTTTTGTGCCCTAGTTCCGCATCCGTTTTTTCGTCCTCTTCTTTTCTCTATTTTTTTAAATCATCCTTTCGATTTTCCAACGCGAACCGTGCCAGGCGCGCCAGGCGTGCGGTCCACCTCCTCGACGGCGGGCGTCAGGCGAGATGCACCGACTCCAAGCGATCCCACCCAGGCTCTGTGGCACTCATCGAGGGTGCCAGAGTAGTGAGCCTCAGAGTCCTCTAGGTCCAACGAGTCGCTTCGGTCTGCGAGGCTGCACTACTGCCTTAAGAAGGGAAGCGAGTCCCTGTCTCATTGCTTGTTGTGTTGGCTCGCCCCGGGGAGGGAATCCCACCGTCTGTCCATAGAATCTTTTTTCCCGAGACATGGGGTGATATCGCGCGGTCCCGAGACTGTGCAGTACATGCACCCAATCGGAGGCCCCACTTACAAGCGGTGACCCACTTACAAGCGGCAGCCGCACTTAGAGCGGCGACGGCCCGCGAGCGCGCCGAGCGGCGAAAGGTCGCGGTGAAATCACCTGGAACGAAAGAGAAAGGCCGCCATTAGTCATTCGCCGCGCCATTAGCGGCACCGGGCTGCAGGTGTTGTCGCGCGGCACAGTGGGCCAGGCAAACCACCGCCGAGCCGCGGGCCATCCCCGCCTCATGGCGTGGCACTGTCACCGGACAGACGGCACCTCAAACAGAACGCTTCTCTTCTCCAGGCGCATACTCAAAAATAAACCGAAGAAGCATGTCCCTTGTCTGCCGAATTCGGAGGTTAAAAGCTGTGACCTTTCATACATTATTCTGCACTTCAACAGTGAATCATCCTGCCGATGAGGTCTCCCTTTTGTTGCGACATGGGAGTCGCGCAGGGCGCCTCCACTTCCCGAGTCGACACGGTGGCACATTGAGAGGGAGCGAAGGAAGGCCGATGAACCCGACGGGCGCGAGGCGGCGGGGCGGCGCAGGCACTACCCTCACCCGCGCTCCACTAACTTGAAAATTGACGTGATCAATACAGTGCTTTAGAGCGGCAGGCTCATCGTCCCGGACCATTACCAGTGCACAGGACACGCCGAGGCAAATCAGCGGTATCCCCTCCTCCCCCCCATTCGTTTCACACGGCAAACCCACCACGCCGGCTGTGTTTGCTGGCCGAAACGGACAGGTAAAAGCCATTTGCCGGGAAATATGAGGCGTTTGCCTGCGTGCAATCAAAGAGGTCAACTCGCACGTCTTTTGGAACGCGTGGCCTATCCTGTATCTACCCCCTCCACCTCCTTCCCCCTTCCCTGTAGGAAAGTGAAAGTAAACTCATTCTCGCCAACCGAAGCAGGGAGGGAGCGCGTCGGGAGGGAGGTGGGGGTTATTATGGGTTTGTGCAGAGGGCCTTTTATGCATTTAGAACAACCGTAGTTGAACAAGCAGCGCGGGGCCCTTGTGTGGGCTATGGAGGCAGGTGTAGCGGCGCGAGGCCGGGGGGCGGGAAGGGGAGAGTCACACCGCGTCTCTCGCATGAAACACTGGCCTTGATAAAGGTGATACCGCACGCCGACAGGATGCCCCTGCGTTGTCGCACCGTGTACCCTGTCGTCCGCCTTCACCGCCCCCTCCCTTCCTCTCTCATTGGATGCGCAGCATCTTGCAATAAACCCCCACGCACACGCAGCTGATTAAAAAAAATTAAAAAAATAAATTTCCTGTAGACAGTTGAAAATAGTTGGCAGTAGGGACAAATGCACTGGCTGACTGGTAACCGAGACCACTCCATACGCGGACACGCACGCAGCCTCAGGAGGGAGGTGACGGGGAGATTACGCAGGGGGAGGGGGAGCCTAATATGCCAGGGTGGAAATGCACGCAAGGGACACATATCGCTTGATCCCCCCGAAGGTACGTATCAGCCCCATAGGCAGCCCCACAGGCAGGCGTGTAGGCATGGACAAGGCCTGGATGGAGCGATATGCCTCGCCGAATCGGATAGAATTCAATGGCCGGGGACGCAGGAGGGACGCGACAGCTGCCTGTCGCAAAAACTCGCACCACGCCTTTCAGGACAGTGCATATTGAGGGCACAAGTCCATAGACATGAAGGTGTTTGAACAAGTAAAGTGGTCGAGTTTTCACCCTTACCATTATTGGCCGTAACGCGTTTTAAATGCCCGAACCCTTCGGGAGCGAGTCGTCCTGTTCGCGTTCGTGCGTGGGCAATGCGTCAATGCCGCCAGGCCCCGATTTTTAATAAAGAAGTCGTTTTCTATGGTTGCTTTTTCTCCTATTTGCCTTTCCATTGTTTGCAGTCCGCCCACCACTCTCTAAACGGTTTTCATCCGTTTAATGGGGATGTCATGTTTTCCAACGGATTTGGTTTCTACTCAGCCGGCGGCGGCGGTCGCAGGCCCGACAAAAAGGACAAGTAACAACCCCACTCCCTCACACTCTCGCACACGTAGGCACACAGACACGCACCTCGCATGGACCCGCACAGACGCACACTGACCATTGGGCGACGCTCAATTTTTTTCCTTGTGTTTCATCCGGCCGGTCGAAGAGCGCACCTAGCACACCTAGCGTGCGTTGTCATTGCCGTCTGCCCCGGTGTCAATACAAGCGCGATATTGCACGAGAAAAAAGGCGGATAGGGGGAGGGGGAGAAAAGGGGGGGGGGGTGAAAAAGGGGGGGGGGGGGAGTTCGCGTGGGCGCTGTATACCGGAATTTCATGGGATGCCGACCTGTCATCCTGAAAGGAAGGCGCCCCTTCCCAGCAGCGGCTGCCTCCGAACGGTCGCTCCGTCTCTCTCACACGCTGGGGTCCCCCTGCAGGGGTGCGCGAGAGGCAGCGACGGACCACCGTCCGGATCCAGACAACGGCGTCACGATGGACCGGCCGGGCATTTGCTTAATGAAGGGCGTGTCCGTGTACAGGCGGCCAAGCGGTGCCCGAAGACCGTTCAGCGCCGCGAGATTGGCCACTTTGTTTCGCTGCTTCGGAGCGGTGACGATCGGCGGCTTTCAACACCGTGGAAAATGGAAAAGCTTAACGTGCTGAAACGCGCGGTCACTTAAAAAGGAAAATTAAGTCTTTTTCTTTTTTTAATATGAGGCGAGATACTCTGATTTCGATTAAAGTGCAGGCTCATGCCTTTTTCTTTTTCACAAGGGAAACAGTGCCTGTCCTTCTAGGTTAAGTGCCTTTGACCATCTCACAACGAAAAGGCCCACATTCAGAGCAACTTCAACATATTTTTTTCGTGCGTTTTTAAGAATGCAACCTTTCTGTACAGAGTCCCCAATGCCAGACAACAGGCTGACGATGGCCGAGTTCGCGGACGCGCTAAATTCTTCACCGTCGGAAACAATTGGGTGGCACGACGGCGCGGCACGAGAAAGCGGCGCACATTCTGCGGCAGACAAGGCGATCAAAACGGAAACCCCGAAGGACTTGCCTAGCGGCCGAAGGGCCTCATGACGACTTTCGATCACTCGAGAAGGTGCCGAACGCTTGGCAAACGCTTGCCGAAAGCATGATTGTTTTTGGCTTTTGCTGCGTGTGGCAACTCAGTGCCGAAAAGCAGCAGCAGTCAGGTCCAGCGAGCAATAATGCTGTCCGGTTGTGCGATTGTGAAACTTTGCATTTCCATCGGCCGCTCGCGCACTAGGCGGGTGAAAGCGAAGCACTGTCCGATATTGCTTTGGCGTTCGACATTGCCTGTGCCGGACAACGCGACTGGCAAAAAAAAATAATCTGCGCGAAACAAAAAATTTCACTTTTTCCCGAATCCAATAACCGGCTGGCTGGTTCTTTTAATAGGCACCGCGTCGCCTTCACACCGTGAAGACGCTCATTCTGCTTCGTCCCCTGCGAAAACATTGGTTTGTTACTTATTGACAATGTTCGGGGAAATGTTCCTTTCCAAAATGTCATAAAACCAGTCGGGCCTATTTATTTAGCGAGCTTCAATGACAGTAAAATCAGCAAGATGGCATCAGTGATTACGTCATCGTGACAACTCTATCGTAACAGCTCGACAAATTGATGAGAATCAAAACCGCAACCGTACCCTAAAAATTCTTGGCCGACTTGTTCGCACAGCCTAAAGGCGAAAAATGGCCCAAGTTGGTGCTCGATGGCCTGCCGTGCTTTTATGGACGTATCGCCGACGATCGGGTTTCGCGGCCGGCTGCGCAGGTAAGTGCAGTGAGGGGGCTTTCTGGCCCGAGGGCCGAGGGGGCGTGGTGGGCTGCCTGGTGGGCTGCCTGGTGGGCTGGCTTCTGGCCGGCCGGGCCACTCCAGGGCTAAATCAGAGGGCAGTGCAGGCCGGAGCGAGCCGAGGGTTTTGTTTCGCCAGAGTCGTGCTGCCACTCTGTCTCCCTCACGCCCCTTCGGGCTGCCCCACGAGTGCGAGAGAGACAGAGTAACGACTGTCGGAATATCACTCTGAAGCCAACCATGGTCCGGAGCGGGTAGGCGGGCCGCAGGCAATGGCGACCGACCCCCGCCGGCGCCGGCCCGGCAGACTGGCCGCTGCTTTACTGCTTTGTCCACCGTCACTGCGTTTATTGCTCTGATCGACTCACGGGCCGGGTTGAACCGCGCTGTTCCTGTTCATGCAGCCACTGCGGGGCAGCTGGCGAATGACAGCCCTCCCTGCAGTGCCGTGGATGTGGACAAGGAGCCGGGGCGCCCCGGCGGCGCCCGCTGCTCCCGATTGGACTGGGTCATCGTGAACAAACCAACAGCAGCCAACAGCGGCATCGCCCAGAGGCATGGATGGGTTTCGGCAACGGTCTCATTCCGCCTCACTCCGGCCCCAGTCCACATTACCGGCGCCACGGTGATATGAGACGCTATCATGAATGAACTCTACTTAGACCCTTGAAGGACGGAGTGTAAAATGCCGCCGTAAAGCGCGAACGAGCCTCGACGATTGCGACGGCCTTCCCTTCAACTAGACGTTAGGTTTCCCTGAAAAGAACTCAGCAGGTGCGGCGCTGGAGGGACGGTGGCACGGGAACGGACAAAGACAAGGGGAATACGGCAAAAAGTTGCCCTCATGGCGAGTAGGAAGGGAAAGTGCGTCTCCCGGAACCGCTCCGAGAACCTCGTGTCCAGTTTCCAATTAGTTTAGGCGAAATGGGCCGGGCCCAAATTTAAACTCGAACCACGCATGCCCGTGAGGGACGCCTGAAATGTTTCCTTAGTGGGCATTCAGCTTTGCGTGATTTGACTTTGAACCTAACTCCAGAAAAAAACAAACAAACAAAAAAGAGGCAACTATAGAGAAATACGTCGAACAGAATGAATGAACAGCAGCGAAACACATACAGTAAATTTTGGCATTGCGAGTGCGGGTCTTCAAAGGCATGTCCTACAAACTGGTCGTGCCGAGAGGTGCCTCCACTGGGTCGGGTTTCGGTTTCTGCCCCCCGTGGGGCGTCAAAGGGTGCGGCCCGGCAGTACCACCGCTGTCATCCCTCCAAGATCACAGCGTGGGGCGCTCCTCCAGACACACAGGGCCGCGCAGCCACGGCGGATCCAGAGACGGGTTCAGGGGGGGCGGGGGCGTCGCAAAAGGTGCCTTCCTACAGGGGCAAAGTGCGACTTGTTGCTTACCTTTGAGGTGCCTTTGCCGCCTTAAGGAGGGGGAGGGGGCGTCACCACTCCCTGGATCCGCGCCTGCTCACAGCGGCGCAAGGCACTGGAATATTTTCTGGCTGCATCGCGTAAAACAGCGAATCGCGTTAATCCGGCTGAATATGGATGCGTATGGAAATGGTGTCACGAGAAACATACCTCCGCAGGAAAGGGGTCCACCATCACTTTAGCTGGGCCTCGGGACCGCTGCCTCGGCTCGGCACCGGCCAGCT
The DNA here is from genome assembly GCA_030522485.1 of Stenchaetothrips biformis. Taxonomy (NCBI): domain Eukaryota; kingdom Metazoa; phylum Arthropoda; class Insecta; order Thysanoptera; family Thripidae; genus Stenchaetothrips; species Stenchaetothrips biformis. The sequence continues at coordinate 15,963,055 of CM060096.1, read as the reverse complement.
TGCATTTCAGGCGGAGCTCTCCAAAATTAGATGTGGGAGTTGGACGTTACGAGTACTCTTGAAAAAACTAAGTGCGACCAGGCGGCAGTTTCCGAGTAAAAACGGAAGGCATCGCCAACTTCAGGCAGCGTCAGGATGGTGCGGCAAGCGTGCTGATGTCTTTCCGCCATTTTGCGAAATGTCTTCAATCTGACGTGAAAATTTGCAGCGACCAGAAAGGGGAATCATGATTCTGAATGGGACCGAATATCGTAGGGACAAAAGACGAGGCGGCGGGGCGTATCGTTGGAATCGATGGCGCAGTGGGCTGCTAAAAAGGCACCGGCGAAGAAGCCCCGGGAAATTGGAAGCAGATAGGGAAGAGGGCGGTGGTGGCAACAGCCGCATTGTTGTGGCAGCCCAAAGAAAATAATTAATAATAACCAGGGAAGACCGGTCTTTTTAGACGAAGAAAGAACGTCCTCGCTGCCAGACGGAGAATACGGCCTCGGCATGCGGAAGCACACAAGCAGCCAAAATATAAATGAAACATTAATTTGGGTACACAAGTGGCAGCTGATTGAAAATTGTCCTGCTGTATGGGAGCCTGTGGGTGGGGTCACCCCAGCCGCAGAGGAAGAGTGTGCGTGAGTGTGTGTGTGTGTATTTGTGTTGGGACTGAAACAGTCCGCTTTACCACGGGGCTGAACTCTACCCTCAACGCAGCAGCAAACTAGTGGCTTTAATTCGTTTGGCTGCGGCGTGGGTTCCTAGAAGGCAATGTGTGCGAACGCGCACCGCAACTCAGTGTAAAGCGTTAGCGACTGATTGGAGCTGGATTTGGGGTCGAGTGGGCGGTGCCTGGGACGCCGACATGTGCCAAAGCATGGCAAAGTTTGCATTAAATACGAGGGTAGATTATGGCAACTCCGAGGTGCTCCGAAGAGGAACACAGCAACATAGCTCGGTTGTAGACGGGAAACAGAGATATCCACCGAAAGAAGGGTACGAACACGAGATGAGATGAAAACAAAGGACGAAGCGGATGAAAAAGAAGCAAAAAGTGTGGACCGGAATGAAAATGAAGGACCGCGCGGACCTTGAAGGCGGTCTGCTGTCAGGCGCTGTTCCGGAAGGCCCGGCGCCGTTGGCGAGGCTAGGGCTCTTGATTTGTTGCCCATGGCGGAGACTCGGCGCGAGACTGCACGCGGCCATAAGTCCTCCTCACTTTGGAAGCCAATTTAAAAAGGAGGAAATTGGTGCTCTCTTCGGTACGCCCTCCCACACGTAAACACACGCGCAGGTACTTTGAACACAGCGCGCCGGCCGAGGGGATTAATGACGCGGGGAGCGGCCAGGGAGCGCCGGATGAGATATTGGCGCCAAGAGGGATTCGCTGCTGTTACAAGAAAACAAGTGAGCATCGAGCACGCGCGCCCGAACACTACTCGTCACTCTTGCGGCGCTCAGAGGCAGAAAGCTGATGCAATTGCTTGGTCGGTCCGAAGGGTCACGCCTCCCGCCACGCCGGCGATTAATTAGCCACTATCGCGGGGCAATCCGTGCCGGGCGGCAGTGCGCCGGGGGTCACCCCGTAATCTCAACATAAACACGTCCGTCGGACTTCCGGTCAGCGAGCAAGACGAACCGGAAATACTCTGAGACGTTACTCGCCACGCGCAAGGTGAGATGGTATCGGGCGGTGTGGGTGGCACAGGGCAGCGAGCGGGACAAGCTTCATGGCCGAGTCCACAGCGTCAAGGCGAGGGGAGCCCAGACAGACAAGCCGAGGGAGCTCCAGCAAGCAATATTCAGACAGCATGTTGCAGCAAACTGGAACCGGAAGCGTTCGCCTGGTCGATTATCGCAGACCCCGCGCCGAGGGTGAGACAGTGACGCCGACCGGGCCGCCTCCTTAGCCGTCAAGCAGTGGTGCTAAGCCTCGAAATAAATCTCGGTGCAGCCCCGCCGAGGGGGCAGGACGAAAGAAACAAGGGGATCGAATCGGCGGCGACAGTGGAGACGACAGTGCTTCCGTCGGGACGGATTTATCGCTGCGGCCGCGAGCGAAGGGAATAATGTGAAGGTGGTGCTTGCTGACAAAGTTTTAATTATGCACCCGCTTCGACGGCCAGTGAGCAGACGCTAACTGAACAACTAAAATAATGTGGGTTTCAACGAAAGCAGTAAATCTACAAACCACAGAGGCGGAATAAAAGAAACTAATTTGCCCGAAAATTTCTCACAAACCTGCGAAATTTGATAAAAATGGCCTCGGACCTTTAACTTTTTGTGAAGTGATCGGTGACAGGGAGCGGTCTCTCCCGGGGGCTTTGTTGCAAGGCAGGCAGTTGAGTGGCCCCGCTGCCCGCAGTACGCCCGCGGACACCGGCCGGTAAACCCACACAATGGGCCCCCATCGTGACACATGCATGCCGATTGTTTTGTGTGTGCTTAGCTAATTGGGGAGCGTTTGGTGTGACCCGGCCGGCCGCGGCCACGTCCAGCACTCCCGTGATAACGAAGCGCTCCGCTCCCGTATCGGCTTTTGATCAATAGGCGTGCACAGTGGCGACCAGGAGCCTTTCCAGGGCTAAGCCGCACACTGCAGCAATACAATGGGTACCTTCGCACTGGTAACTAGACAAAAATACTTTTTGATCAGTCTTGTTTTTGTTATAGGGCCCCTGGTCCCCGAAAACACAAGGAGGCAGCTGGGCAACCGTCCTCTTATTTTCCACCAACATCGTCAACTTAATATTCGGCAACCGTCAACTTAATTTTCGGAAAACTATTAACTCATTGCCGACCATGCCTGATCGAAGAGGGCGAATGCTTGAGCCGCAAGAAGTGAAGAAGTCGTAAAGGTGGAAAGGGAAATCCATCTTGGCGCTGGACGAGCAGACGCAGTCCCACAGAACATGGAACGAGGGCAGGACACACGCCGCAGCAAGGACTCCGCCCCGGGCTTCCAGGCTCCGAACAGGACGTTGCAGGAACAAGCCGGCCCTGCCATCCGACATGGATTAATTTTTTTTTATGGGTATGACGGAGAGCTCTTCTTTCGGAAATTGTTCTCGCGCAGTCGACCGAGAAGAAGCAGAAGCTGTCTCTTCCGAAGCGCCTTTGATTCCTTCCAAAGTGTTTCTCGGAGTGTCATCGCCGCAAGCACAACAACAAAGCCCTCAGGCCCGTGCTGCGTGAATAGCAGGTGGGCGGATTGATACGACGGCAGTGCGGCCTTGAAGATGAATCAAGTCGGGGCTTCTTTTCTCGGCAGCAGTCGCCACCCGCTGCCAGCAGCGTCTGCAGCGCCATCTTTAGTGCGGCGTATCGCATGAACCGTCCCGGTGCAGCTGCGCGGCGACAGTAAAGGCGACACTGCCGTGCGAGATTGCACGTCCGACGAAAACATGTGCCACGTTTATTTGCTAGTGTCGGAGGGAGGAGAAAAACGAGACGAGCACCAGAAAAAGGCAAACAATGAATTGGTGTGCGTGCTGCTACACCCTCGACTTTATTGTGAGAGCCGCTTTTAGAGAAACAACGACGTGAAGTAAAAACAGGTTCGCTGCCCTGCGCGAGGTCTTTGTGGCGTTTCCGTTTTGTTTGCGCAGAATCCGCTTCGACCAACGTACCCGGGGATCGTGAGTCCACACAACATTGGCGTGGGAGACTGCCCCGACCCACCTCGCTGCAGCCTACTCCCCCTTCCACCCGTTTCGGCCCCCACCCCAACCAACCCCCGCCCTTTCCCGCATCCTACAGGGCTTATTGCCACTCAGCTACAGAACGCGATATATCCCGGAAGAGCATGTCCTCACCCACCGGCAACCTCCCCTCCCCTTCCCTTCACCGCACTGTCCGTTCCGCTGCCCCACATGGGAGGATTTCCCCCTCCCTATCCACTTGACCGCGAGAAAGAGGGAAAGCGGGAGGGGGGAGAAGGGGGGGGGGCGTGCGGACGTGCTGGCACTTCCGTTTTACGTGATGAACCCCCCACCGCCGTAAAACTCATCTTTTAATTTCATCATCTTGGAGCCGCGGCCACACGTCCGCCCCCACTGCCGGTACACCGCGCACCGCCCCACGCCGCGGCGCCCCGCCACCGTCCGGCCGCGTGGTCCTCGCACCGCACGCACAGCGAGGGGCCGCTGTAATCATTCCCCCTGCCTAAGGCCGTAGCCCAGCCGTGGCCCAGCTCCTCGGCGACCCTTTGACTCTGCCACTCCACGTCGGGTCCACTCGCCCTTCGCAGGATTCTCGCTCCCTTTCGCCGCCCATTGGCTGCAATATTTTCTGTCTCCCTCCTCCTCCTCTTCGCGTCTTCCCTTTCTCCTCTTCTCGGCCATGCCGTGGCCTCCACGCCGATCCGGCTTGCAGTGCAAAACAATTCATCAGACAAGGGGCCTTCGAGCGAGCTGCCCGAGTGCGCAGGACTTTAAACTTTCACTTGTCGTGTCGAGCCAGCTGGCGTGGACCCTGCCGCGCCCTGCGCTGCCCTGCCTGCTATCGGCCCCGTAGGCTCTTTAGACCCTGTAGGCCCTCTAGACCCGCAGGCCGCTCGCTCGGAAGGGCGCGCCTTATCGCAGCCCTTCGCCCTACGAGTCATTTGGCTGCGCCGCCAGCAATTGTTCACGCTTGATTGACGCAGTGTCTCTGCATATTTGGCGGGAAAAAGCGAATATTAGTGCAGCGACCACGGGGCAAAGGGAAACCCTGAGAGGATCTGCAGCAGCGGGCCGAGGGGGCCAATGGCGATACGATGTCTTGGTGAGGCAAATCTAGTGGGCCCCGGCCTGGGGTCGAGTGGGCTGGCCAAGCAGCCCTCGCTATGCGGGTCACGGCGGCCTCCAAGTTGCCCGGCCAGGTGCGACCTAGGGCCCTGGAGTCCCACTGGGTGGCGTGGCGTCCTGGCGCCGTCCTGGCGGCGACCAGGCGGCGTCCGCGGGGGCCGCACCCTAGTGCCACAGCACCTTCACGGCAGGCCGTACGCCTCCGCCCCTGCCTGCACGGCCTGCATGCGAATATGCCGGCCCACAAAAGCTCCGGAGTCGACGGCCACATCAAAGGTAGTCGGGGTCAGGGGCCCGGGGGCCCGGGGGCCCTGGGGCCCGGGGGCCCTGGGGCTGGGTCCCTGGGGCCCTCGGCCCGTCCTTTCTTCCAGCAAAGTGCCGGGCGTGGGACCCGAGGAGGCCCCCCGGGGAGGGACCAGCGGGGGGCGCGGGGCGGAGGCAGGGCTGCATCGGGATGGCAGAGCAGGGCTGCTGCACACAACTGTTGCGAGCCGGCAAATATCAGAAGGACACTGCGAACAAAAACGCAGAGCGGCTTTACTTCGCGTGAGTTATGAAACTCAGGGCTTAGCCCAACCGTTCCTGTGCCTATTTTCATGCTCCACTTTCACTTGGTCTCTGAGGCATTGACTTATTTTTGCACCCAATCCCATTAAAAGCCCTTTGAGCAAGGTCTAAGGGGGGGCTGTCATATTTATGACCCGCCCCACGACACAAAGTGCCTCCCGGAAGCCGAATTAAGGCGTCGCTCCGCTAAATGTCTCCCAAACGTCTCCATACGGCGGCCTGTCGTCCCCGCGTCAGGTGTGGCCCCCCCACCGCCCTCCTCCGCCGCCTCCGCGTGTTTTGGGGGCTGTAATGGATTATTAGATGCGGGCACAAAGCCAAGGCAGTGATAAATTTCCGTCCCCGCCGACGGCGCCGACGCAGTGAACCATTCATTTTGGTTTCGCGAGACGCCGCCGCCCAGCACCGCGAGCCTCACCGCCTGACGACGCTCTTCGCCGAACGGTGGCACCAGGCCGACACAGACAGTCTGCGTCGGGGTTGGCGCGCCGGGTCCACGACCAACGCTACGCCGAGAACGCCGCTCAGCCGCTAACAAAAATATAGACATTGGACGCTCCCAATGAACCGAACGAACAAATTCAATACTGCGTTTTCGGGAACCGCATAAAATCACCATTGCGTTTATGGAGATCCTCTGATATTAATGAAGCGCGCAGAGGGGCTGGTGCAGGTGTGGGGGCCGAAGGGATAAGGTGAGGCGGACGGAGCGGAGGGGAGGAGGCGAGAGCGGGGTCCTTGTCAGGCGGATGAATTGTGCGCCGCGCTCTTAGTTAACGTGCCCTGTAGGCCGAGCAGCGTGTCTGCCTCCCTCGCACTCATGGCGCGCGAGAGAGACTGCGCGACGGAGCGGCGTTCAGCCTGCTGCGTTAATGACCCTCGACCAGGGGCTGCAGCGACCGATGCAGACTGCCCACTGGCACGACGGCCACGACCCTAATCAGCGGAACCCTCTTTCAGTCACGGGGTGCCCAAACAACGCCCGCCGCCCGGACGTGGCGTTGGCGGCGCCGCTCGCACGGCAAGTACACTGGTTGCGCTGAAAGATGCACGCCGTAGTTACGCCCCTTCGTGTGTTGAATTTAAATACTTGATGAAATCCCCTGCATGATTTACGATTCAGACGCGTTCTATCGCCGGTCTTCCGCTGTAGCGTTGCGGAAAGCAGTGGAGCGCAGTGGGTCATGCATGCCACTGCGATGATGGACAGACTCGTTTTCGGCTCCAGCTTTATAGTCGAGGTGCAATCAAACGCAATAGTGGGTGGTCCGTCAAACAATGTTCGTTTCCAGTTTTTGCGAGGACCTCAATAAAACGTGTCCATAGTCGTGCCATGCAGGTCTCCTGGCCCACTACTCGCTGCTATGGCCGTCAGCGCCGGACGCAACGCGCAAAACTCATTACACTGTGATTGCAGCGCCACTACCAACTGCGTGGCCATAAATCCTCTATCTCCAGCGACAATTTCAGCGACTTAACACGTTGGCTGCATTGTGTAGTGCCCCCCTGTGGCCATGCTGCAGACACCATTAGAGAAGAAGAGGACAACATTTCACGTTATTACCATTTTACTGGATCCATTTTCGAAGGCATTCTTCTCGTAATATTTTTGTCCTCGTCCGTTCAGGGGTTTTACATAATGACCCGTTACGCTGCGACGAGCCAGTCAGTCGCGTCCCCTCCCCGTTGGCGTCGTCATAGTGGCAGAGGTGCGCCAGAGCTACGGCAGGACGGAACTTGGCCAACTAAACAGTTAGAGGGGGCCGTGAAGTGTCTTTATGCTGCGTGATATCACTCGAGGATCATAGTCAGACTACAAGTGTTCCTCTTGGGTGACATTGCAACTCCATCGAGGGGCGGGTCTGGCGGCCGGGCGGCCAGACAATGCCGGAGCCGCCGTTTCACTTGCAAACTATGGCTAAGTCGCCCTCGCCGGCATGGCCCTGGGCAGACCCGCTGGCTGGGGCCGCCGAGCCGGTCAAGTCCATTCACAAAGTGCCGTGCCGGAGGATTATTTGCTCCTCGGGTACATGGTGGAGAATCGAAGTCCATGGCGACAAATGGGTCTCACGGTGATGTTACGTCAGCAGGTTGTGTAGAATAAATCAGGTGATGTTTTACTGGACCAAATACTGAAAAGGGGTCATTATAAATTTATTTCTCGCCCCCCCCCCCCACAAAAAAAGAAGTAAAATGTTTCTTTTATGCTTCGAACCCATATATAATGCACTCGTTTTGAATACAAATAACTATGATTCATCCAGCAAAAAAATAAATTAATTAAAATTTCAAGTTGTTTTTTTTTCTTCAATGTTTGATAGTTTGCCCCTGGGAAACACACGCACGCGCTTTTACGACCGTAGCACGCGATTTCACCTGGAAAGGCTGAGATGAATGGTATGGACGGTCCCAGGGACATTGTCAGCGAGGCGTGAATGTGAATCACGCCGCGTTATTCGTGGACCATGGTGTGATGCAATGAGTGGCAACAGCGAGGCCAGAACACAGCGAGGCCCGGTCAGGCTGGCAGAGCCACGACGAACTGAACTGCTCATTCGTCGGGTCATACTGGGCACGCTATTCCATTCCACGGATGGAAAACAGGCGATCGAAGAAGAGGGCGAGGATAGACTGTCCGGCCAAGCATCGGTGACTTGCGGTACAGCCTACCCGCTGGATCACAGGCGTCACACCTTATTGTCTAAATTTCAAAAATGGAGACGCTCATCAATTTTTTGAAATGCTAAAAAATGCACCCCCCCCCACAAAAAAAATAATAATAAAAATTGATAACAGAAAGAATACAGAATTAGCGCAACAAAGCGAGGGATACACCTGGCGAGGCGGCAAAGGATGAAGCCGCCACAGGGCATCACGGTTTAACGCGACTCCGGAGGAGGAGGCAGGCAGGCAGGCAGACAGGAATCCCCCCGGGGGCCGCAAGGAAGTTGCAAAGGAACCAGAGGGGGGACTTTGAAGAGGGGGGGGGCACCACTTGTTAAGAGACGTAAATATTTACACCACTTCACTGGCGCACTAACTTTTTAACGCCAACCCGGAGTGAACTACTACCTACGAGACAGCGTAATCAGCGCGGCTGCCTGGTCGGGGTACCACCGAGCCGCCCGCCAGGGGGCGCCTTCCGATTCGGCGCCGAAATGGCGACGGAATTGGCCAAAAGGCAACACTTCCTCATGTTACTGTCAGAACAATTAGGTCAGAGTGACGATGAATTTGTTCATTTTATGTTAAAGATCAAAGCGGTTAACTTTTCGCCGCATTCCCACACAAAACATTTTTTTTTTTTAAGGAACTTATTTAAGCTTAATTACTGCGTTACTTTTGTCGTTGTGACTAAGCGGGTGTTTGGAAGTTTACAACATTTTTTTTTCTCCCAATGCGGGCTTTTGAAATTACTCTTGACCTTCGCTTTGGCTTTGACCTCATTTTGTGTTAATCTAGCGTCATGGCCGGGACTCCCTTACAGCCACTGCTCCATCGCTGGGCCACGTCCGCGCAGGGACGGATCAAGTGTCGCTGGGCAGTGGGCAAGGTGCGGGCTCGGCCGCGGGAGTGGGGGCGGAAGAGCAGAGAGGGGGAGAGGGCGGTAGGAGCGCGACTCCGCCGACCATAAATCTCGACCACAATTTCCCCTATCGCAGCCAAATAAGCCCGGCCGGTCCAGATAAGACCAGCGCAGCACTAACGAGCCGAGCGGAGCGGCCGGAGCCGAGCCGTGGCGGGGCTGCCGGCGGAGCCGAGCCGGGCCGTGTCAGGTGGGCGAACGCGCCATCCCCTGGCGGCATCCAGGTGCCCCGCCCGCGGCCTTCACAGACACAACAGGCGCGCGTGATTTTTCGCTGCCGATAGCGGGCATCACCATTGACGGGCCAGCCGGTCCGGCCAGCGGGCATCCATCCCCTACTCACTGCGTGTCAGGTCCGCCACTCCCACCGACGCCTTTGTCTCCTCAGCCCGCCCCTGGGGGAGGGGGCGCACGCCACACTCCAGTCAGACACACGCGTTTGCAGGGGATTCAAATCGGCCGGTGTCTGTGTTCCCCGTTTTCAGACCCCCTCCAATAGCGTGCGATTAGCGGTGTAGGCCGCTGCCGTGTCGCGTGCCGGACGTAAATTATCGGGGATCGAGGGCCGAGCGTCCCGCGAGGAATGCCGGCGAGTTATGCGCGTTTGGCGGCAATACTCCTGTGACAAGAGGCTGAGGGCTAATTGGACCGCCGAAGCTGGTGGAAAGGGAGAGCGAAAGAGGGAGAGGAATCTCCTCTTCCACCCGTGGAATCACTTTACAGCTTTGGCGCTAAAAAAAAAATATTTTTGTTCAAAAATATTTTAAAGTATATTATTTAAAAAATGTTCGCTGTGAAACTGCTGCGAAACTCGCAACATGTCGAAAAGCCGAGCAGACACGGGGACTTCTTGTCCTGCTCGCTCATAACTCAATTTTCATTTCCTTCCGAAACGACGAGGAGTGCCTCTTAAATACTAGTTTCTGTAAAGTATTTCCATGGACCGACTCTTTCTTCCTCTCTTCTTTCCTCTTATCTGAAATCTCCCGCCGCCACGGCGTCCAGTTTCCGTTACAACAAAAAAGAAGAAGAGAGGGGAAAAGACGGCAGACTTGAGAGACAATATTAACCCGGGCCGCGCCACGCTGGCGGCCCCAGCGAGCATTAGCGACTCGCGCTCGCCGGGGTTAAGGGATTTGCGCCCACCTTTGTGCAGTGCGGACGGCCGGGGCGACCGCACTGTTACTGCGGTGGCGGAACAGCCGCGCGGCGGCGGGGCTCCACACGCCCCGACCGGGGCCCCCGCCGCACAGCACCGCGCAGCACCGCGCAGCACCGCGCTGGTGGCGCCCCTCGCGGTCCCAAAAGTGTTAAGGTAAACACGGGGGCTACCCAGCCGCGAAAGGCAAATACCGTAAACCGTAACGCACTCGCTGAAAATCAACAGGCCGCCTCGAGAACAATGCGGTGTGGGGCGGCAGCCTGACCCGCGCAAACCAGCGGAAACCAGGCGCGGAACCAACGCAAACCTTGCAGACACTGAGATCAATGCGGTCTGGCCGGTGGCTGTGGCACTGCAACTCGAACGGGCCGTGGACGCGGCCGTGCACCAGAACCATAGTGACAAACCGACAAAAAATCGTTGATTTGGGCTTTCATATCGTGAGTGACTTAGGCCAGTTAAGATTATAAGTCACGCCAATGAAAACTCATCGCTGATTCGACGTGCGTTGTGTGATACTACAGTCCGACCGCGCAGACGGCTCGTGAGTCCCCCGGAGTCAGTTGAGAAAGGCGTAAGGACGGAAGCGGACGGGTTCAAGGCCTCCGCCCCCTCAAAGGCTGGCGGGAATAATTACGCCGTGCAGCCACCATGAAAATCCTCCCTTCTTTTTACTAGATTCAAGTTTCGTTTGTGTTTTAAGGGTGGCAAGGGAGGAGGAGAGGAAGGGAGCGACCCAAGACCGAAGGCCCTGAAGCGGTTCAAGCAATAAGGTTCTGTCGCCACACTGGCACTCGGGCAAATGAAGGGCGGAGAGGAAAGGAAGTTTCCGGCGGTGTTGATGACCGTCCACTAACCACGTAACACGAAAACAAGACCTTTCTAAGTCGAGCAAAGAAATTTCGTGCGGCAGCAAATTTTACACGAACTTGGTTTTGCTTTTATTAGTGCAAGTTTCATTCGTGAAGGGCTACCAGTTTTAGCTAGTGTAACGCAGACCTACCGGGGCTGCGAGGCGTGGCGTCAATATTTGGGCCGAAACCACTCACGTTCATGTCTGGCCCGAGGCTGCTCCCTACCAGCCGAAGGGCGAACATATTTACCTGAAACAGACAATGCCAGTATAAGACACCAGTTTGGATTTTAAGCAGAGTGAATCAAAGTCATCAAAGACGTGAACTTAACATAGACTTTAAAATGCCTTTCTTTTTGTTCATTTCGAGAAAATGCCCATCTCTCGTCGTTTGCTGCAGTGCATTTGCCTCCCAACGCTCTCGGCCCAGCGCACTGTCTGCCGCCCAAAACAACGCGCCACACTCTTTAGCATGGCCATATCTCTGCGTGGACATCCCGCACACTCTGTGCTGTCGAGGACACCCGATTGTCATGCGCGACGGTACTTTTGCGGAGAAGATTGCTCTGCCTTTGCGCGCCAGGCCGACGCACCGGCGCTTTTGTTTCACACGGCGGTAGCGCTCGCACGGCCCGGCCGCTGGCTTACTTGATCGCATCAACTTACATCGCACAGCCATGCGTGCCTTCCGCCCGTAAACCTCTTAAGGCCTGGCGAAGCCGTGCAAAGCCCGGCGCGCTGCAGTGCTCATTCCCAACAGTTGGGCGTTTCGCGCTGCTGTACAAACATGGTGTACAAAGCACCCATGGCTTCCACCGGCATCGCACTAATCGATGAGTGTTCACCTGAAGGAGCGGGCTCCTTTTCACTACGGCACACTTCAGGACAATCTTTATTACTTCCAACTATGCACGGGCAGTAGTCATGAAGTTGTTAAAGGAATAAAAGCCCAACAAAGTATTTTGGGCATGTAAGGTCCACACCTTGTTACCAAGATGTTGGTATTTTTTCTCTTTTTCAACCAATGTAAGCTCAAACTTTTTTTTGAAAACACACCATTTATTACGAAAGGCATAAAATAGTTCGGAAGTGTTAGAGAACCTTATTAACCCCACAGACATGACAAAGAATATTGGGTACGTTCAAGCACCAACAAAAAGCCAAAAACGAGTCCTCCAGTGCCGTCGCCTCGGCCGTCGCTCGCTGTGCTTTCGACCTCCGAGTTGGGCGCTGACTCCCGATAGCGGTCGTGCAGCCCGGCAGCACAGAGCAGGCGCGGGACGAGGCTGACAGCTCAACAGCAGGGCTCATTCCGAACGGCAGCGGTCTGTCTCTCTCGCACGCGTGCCGAGACACAAGCAGTGTTTGGAAAGAGCCAGCAACTCCCACCCCGGTGCTCCTCTGTCAGATGAGTACGCCTCTGCTGTTGTTAGCGTCGGCCTGGGCCGCCCGAGCCGACCGGGCTGACACAGGGGACTGCTGGCTGGCTTTCATCTGTTACTGCGAGGGCTCTGTTGCACATTTGGAGCACCGGACATGAATATTAAACAAAAAACAGCTCCGCCGCTTTCTCTCCCTGAAAGGCCGAAAAAAAGCCTCCCTCCACAATTCTGAGCATAATGAGCGTCATTTTGTGGTCGGCCTTTTACCGGAGTAATTGGGGATTTTACGAGGATAAGTAACCTCTGGGTCCGTCACGGTGGCCTGACTACGAACTGCACTTGCATCACTCTGTCTCTCGCACTCGTGGAGGTGCGCCGTGCGAGAGACGCAGAGCGAGCGAGCCCTTCTCGGGACCAGACCCGGGGCCGGCGACTCGGACAAGGGTGCCGGAGGTCGAAAGGAAAATTTGGAGCTAATGCGCGCTGCTGAAAGGGATTGCCAGCCGGGGTGTGAGTTTTGTGAGGGATGAGAGGGGAGTGAATTTGCTGCTTTGTTTTCATGTTGTTTCTGCCACTTTTTTCCGGCTTTGAGGGCGTGGGTGGTCGGGGGCGTAGAATGAATGTTAATGCGACACACGCCCACACCCTCACCCACATCCCACAAGAGAGGTTCAGGGTCAAGAAATGTTGCGCGGGCTTTCCTAGGAAACTTGAATGATTCCTCGTCTGGCACGTGTCACGCGTGTATCAAATATTCCTTGCCGCCAGCCAACACTCACATCACTATTGCACGGCGTCAGTGTGAAGAGCGTCGCCATGCGGTGGCGGTGATAGTCGTATCATCGTGAGCTGAGTCTGAGGGCGACTTGAAGGGCAGGCATGGAGTGGCAGGCCCAGAGTGGCTCGCCCGCTGCGCGGCGACGCGACCCATCATCACATGAATGCACCACGCCCACGACCTGTCGGTCAGAGCGGCATCGTCTCCGGCCGCCCTCCACTCCGCTGTAGGTCAGCGGCCACCCCAGTGACCGCAGTCTGGTGGCAAGACGGAGAGCCGCCCAATTTGTCTGGCCCACTCGGCGGGCGTCACACCCCAGCCGCCCCGATGCGGATGGATACGCCCACCGGCTAGGGCACTCTCTTTGCGGGATCGGAAAAAAGTTTCGCTGCATATTTTAGAGAGCCGTCGGCGAGGCCGCGACTGTGTTGTGGTTGCTGATGAGGCTGCTGGCGACGCGACGAGCGAGTCGAAGAAGCGATTTGGCATCGGCCGGACAGCCAATCGGAGCGGCGCAAAGTTGGAGGGTGGGCCCTGTAGGTGGGGAAGCGGGAGGGAGGGCTCGCTTTTAAATGGGGCACTTCGGACAGAGAGAGAGACGTGAGTGTGAGTGATATTAATGGGGCAGTAGGGCTAGGAATCTAGGCGGACGCGCGACAGGCCCCGCGCGGCGGGCTCAGCGGGACACGGTTTGGTTGAGAGGGCGCGACCAGCCGCCGGGGACGGTCCGCGTGTTGTGGCCGCCGCGGGCACCACCATGTCCACAACGCGCGGGGACGCCAACCCACCAAACGCTCCCAGGAGGGCAGCCATTCTTTTGGCGGTGGAAGTTTCCGTAACTTTGGACGCTTATCGCCTTCGGCAGGGGCTAACTGTGTGCCGTGTGTGCGTGGAACGCGCTGCCTCTGCGGAGGTGTGGTGGTGGAGGGCCAGCACTGCCACAAAAAATTTCGTTTCCCAGAGTCAAGGGCCTTGAATAACAGAAGGATGACCGAGTACAATAATATAGCTCTGCTGCAGCGTATGCTGCGTGCGTGACCACTCTTGCACTTCTTTTTAAACTGTCCTTTAAGTAGCCCTGCGACCTTCCGTTCTCTGTTTCTCACTGGGTCAGCTCAATCTCCGACAGTGCAGGAGCCCGGATAACAGGGGCCGGTGTGTGGTGAGTTAGTTGTGGGCGGAGTGCGGGGTGTGATAAGACGATGTTGAAGCAGAGACTGGCGAGGACCTTCCTGGTGCAGGCCCGGCCGCGTAAGTTAACATTTCTGCACGGGACGTTTTGAGCCCTGTGCCGTTCGACCTGCCAGGTGGGTCGATGTTCACGTCGTGTGGTTCAGTTCGCAAAAAGGGCCCGGCGCGCACGAACAGGCCAAACTCCGGTCCACGCTGCAGCCGAGTAGGCGAACGCACCTTTGATCGCGCAGTCAAAGCGGACAGCCTGGAAGTGGGGTGCGCGTGACGCCAAAACTTATTCCCGCGCATTTAGTTGGTGGTTTCCCAGCGGTCCAAACCTCCCCGCCCTTTTCTCTTCTGTTTTGCGTCGCCACGCCGGCGCCTCCCACGGGTCCATGGCATGTAGTCCTTATCCTTTACGTCCCTATGACAATTCGTCCCCACCTCAATCGTCCTCAGCAAAATGACTGTGTCCCAAGCTCATTTTTCCCTATGCTTTCCGCACTACCCCCCGTGCCGACAAATTCGTGGCGCTACCCCCCTAACGAGTGGAACCAGCATGAAGCGGCCTTGCGGAACGAACCCCGGACCAACAACACGCTGGAAGCATGGCATCTCAGATTCCAGGTTGGTATGACTGCAGGGGACAAAAGCAGATTGGTATGACTGCAGGCAGGAGGATAAAGGCAGATGCCATTTTTTGTTTGTTTTAGACTATGGTCGGCAAAAGTCATCCTGCGGTGTACAGCCTGATCCAGGAGTTCAAGAAGGAGCAGGCAGATACAGCTGTGATGATCGCCGAGCTCGGACTGGGGAAGAAGGTGAAGCAGCCGCAGCGTCGGAAGTACCAGCGGATCAACCAGCGGCTCATGAACCTAGCGTCGGAGTACGAAGCATTCAAGGCAGACGGGCGTCGGATTGAATATTTGAGGGCTTGTGGTCACACTGTCGGCTTGTAAATAAAATCAAATAAAACGCTATCTTGGACAGGACCTTTGTATGGGGACACTAAAATTTGGGACAAACTGCCATGAGACAAAAAATGTGGGGATGAATTGTCGTAGGGATTATTTTCCTGGGGACATTCTAGCCTGTTCCCGCCTCCCACACACTGGTGGCAGTGAGGCCGAGGGTGTGTAAAGCAGAGAATTAAGGGGGGCGGGGGGCTGCAGTGATAAAGGGCTGTAAATAAGTAATCGTACCACCACCTGAGGGGGCATGGCCGGGCATGGCCGGGCTGCGCCGGGCTGCGCCGGGCTGGGCCAGGTCGCGCTGCCGAGCTTGGTGTACGGCCGGGGACAGGCTCAGCAGGACAAGGGTCAACCACTGGCCGGCCAAGGACGCTCCCAGCACACAGCCGCGGGGAGGGCCGTGACGACCAGCAGAGAACAACAAAAATGGTGGTGGAGAGGAGGTCTCAAGTTCACGCACGGCATCCGCGCACCAGAGGACAGAGCCTTAGGCTGATCCCGAACGGTGGTCGTGTGTTTATGCCTCGCCCCCCACAGACGTGGACGCCCTGTGAGTGCGAGAGAGACGGCAACCAAACCATTGCTTGCTGCCGCAGCCGAGGCCCAGCTCGCCGCGGCTCGCCGGAATGTGGGCTAGCCCCGTGGCGGGGCGCAGCGCGGAGGGGCGCCGGCGAGAATTACAGAGGACCAGGTGATACAGGGCGTGGGGGTCGCCGCTCGGCCTCTGCGGGCGGAGGCTCTCTCGCTCTCTCTCGCTCTCTCTCTCTCTCTCTCTCTCTCTCTCTCTCTCTCTCTCTCTCTCTCTCTCTCTCTCTCTCTCTCTCTCTCTCTCTCTCTCTCTCTCTCTCCAGGCGGCCTCTCCCTCGGATTCAGAGGTATGCCGGCGGGGAGGGTGCCGCGACACTGGAGGTCCACTTGCGCGGCAACTGCTGGGATGTCGGCCCGAAGATTTGTGGGTCTCGGCCACAGCCATGGCCGCCAGCAAAAACAACAACAAAGGGGACCTCCGGCGCCTCATCGGGCGTCCAGCAATCCTGCCGTGCCACGGGGAGATGATTACAGGGCGCGGGGCTACTGAACGGCATTGGGCATTGCAGCGCTGCCCTGCCGCCGCGGGCCGGGGGGGTGGATGGGGCTCAGCGAGACAAGAAAGATGATGTAGAATGACGTGGCGGCCTGGGAAAAGCCAAAAAAGGGGGAGGACGCTAAGTGAGAAGCTCAATGCCGCTTTAAAAAGCGCCGGCACGTCGCGAGGCGTTATAAAAACGCCCCCCCACCGCGCTGTTTTGTGCGTGTTTCCCGCGACGCGAGGCACGATGAGGTCCAGAGATTTAGGGACCGCTGCGGATTCAAAAGCGGGAGTAGGCTGCCGTTTTAAAAGTAAACAACTCGGGGTCCCCGATCCACAACAACAGCTCACTGGGTGGACACTGTCATCGACCAGCCCACTGGGCGGACAGCTGGACACGAACAGACACGACGATCGCTAAAGTTATGGACGCCTCAACGCTCCACTCGACTCGACTGCTCAAACTTGGGATATCATGTCATCGCTGGGGGTCCCCGGGGTGGTCCAGGACTCGACCGTGCCTAAGCCACGACCGCACCACGGTGCCCGACGGTGGGGCCCCCACCCCGCTTCAAATCCTCTAAACACCCCCCCCTCCCCCCCGCCTCTCTCACCCCGTGACGCAGTCCGGCAGGAGTTTGCCCCTTGGCTCCATCGTCACCGCGTCGTGCGCGCGACGGTCCTCGACAAGTTCGCGCGCGAGGATCGACGGTTCGAGTCCCGATGGACGCCGTATTATTCACCTGTCGTGGTGGCGTGAAAGGGATCCGGGCGGGGTGGGGCGGGGTGGGGTGGGGTGGGGCGGGCTGGGGCGGGATGGGGCGGGCCGCTCGCGGCGTCGCGACGGACGCCTGAAAAGTTACGGCGGCGTGCGGACCGTCCGCAGGGAACGGGGGGACGGGGACCGCAGGCACTATGCACCGTTCTTCGGTGACACGGACGGAGTGACAGAAAAGGGAGCAAAAGCGCTGCGTTGGAAAGGGCTGTCGAAAATGCGGCATCCATGCGAGGGGAAACAAATATCGAGCAGTGTGGCGCGTCGACTGGCATCGCACGATAACCGCCAAAAATGTATGGGTTCCGTGATGGCGCGGCCGGCGGGCTGGTTTTCGAGTAGCACGCCTCTTCGCTCTTCAGGTGACGGCAGCCCGCAGGAAATTGGCGGCGAAAATGCCGGGAATCCCTGCACCGCCGCCGTGCGATGCAATCTCATGGAGATCAGTTCGGGGGAAGAGAGGCTGCTCGGCGCGCGGGGGAGCGAGGGAGAGGGGGGGTGGGACGCACAGCCACGGCAGGTGTTACACCCGCGAAGTACACCTGTCAGGCCGCGGCAGTAAAACGGGCCACTCGGGCAAGCCGAGCGCCGCCGGGACGGGCCGAGCCGAAGCGCGGCCGAAGAACAACGAAACAGGAAGCGCTGCATCCACACGCCTGGGTGCCGTCAAGGGCCGGGCAGTGGCTGCATGCCTTGCAGGGCCCTAGGTCTGTCACTGCCCTACGATTTCACCGCCACCACTGGAATTTTTGCCCTCCATTTCTGCGGCCCGCGTTGTATTCTGGCTTTTCCTTCTTCCCCGCGGTGACGTCCCATTCTAAATAAGGCGCCAAACCAGGCCGGGCGTACGAACCGTCCGACGTGGCCTCGGAGACGCAGCGAGCAGCAGTGGCCGTTGTGTCCCGACAACCCCCATCCGGCCCGGCGGCCCGGCCAGCCCGGCCACGATATGGCGCTATACTGTCGAGCTAGCCCCCCCCCCTTTTTCCCTTGCAGGAGGGGCCTTGGAGGCCAGCTTATCTTCCGTCCAGGCCGCTAGGGCCAATATTTGAAAGACAAACACATTCAGCACATCCCATCTGCATGCCGTCCTCTGTGCCGTGTCGCAAGAAGGCCAAGCGCTAGCAAAGTGTTAGTGCGCAGGAAGCAAGAAAGAGGTCCAAGAGGTACAATGGGTATATCTTAACCCTTGTTCGTGGGTTCCCTTGCACCCACAAAGGGGTGTGATGGGAACCACAGAAATACGGATTGGATTGGACCCAGAGGTGCAATGGGTATGATATCGAAACCCAGGTAACTGGGTTCTCTCACACCCACAAAGAGGTATGGAACGAGAGAGATACGGATTAGATTGGACCCAGCGGCAGTGGTTTGATCGGAAACCAGGAAGCGTCGCTGCGTTCTCGGCTGCCTCACCGGTAGTTCGCATTCTCCGATGCTATTTCGCTCCGTCCCACGAATAGCATTCCATCTCCGCCCAAACGGATGGCACGTCGATGTGTGGTCGGGAAGGCCACCGGCACAGCGGCCAGGACACGGCAACGTGCAGCCAGGAAAAATAATGTCACGCTAAAAGGAATGGATCGCCTTTAAGACACTGTAACAATATTTTCCATAACCAGAAATGGTGACAGACACATGGGTTCCCCGTTGCCGTGACATCTAGCATACTTTGGGAGAAACATTGCCCGAACGCTATTTTTTCAGTGTCCTTGGGACTGCGCCGATTCATTGAGTTAGGCCTCGACTGGTAAAAAGAACAGTGCAAACCATCTCCTGCCCGCGTGGACGCTCGCACGCCCCTTGCGCACTGCCAGACAAATACACTGCGTCGGCCCGCCATCCATTATTAAAGCCGAAGCCGTTAACAGTGATGGACAGGGCCTGAGGATAAATTAGCGCCAACCCCGATACGGAGGCAGCGACGACGAGAAGAGCGGACGAGAGAGAGAGAGAGAGAGAGAGAGAGAGAGAGAGAGAGAGAGAGAGAGAGAGAGAGAGAGAGAGAGAGAGAGAGCAGAATCACCCCACCCACGCGACAAATTACACACATACACACACACACACACGCGCGCGCGCGCGCGCGCGAGCGAGCTTCAGCAGTCGCACTAACGGGTCGGCCGCAACAAGCCCACTGGGCCGCGGTCCTCAACGCGCAGTGCACAGCCCGATTCCATTGGGGTGGCCGAGCCGGTTTTGCCGCGCGAAACAGGTTGGGAGGGGAGTGTCTCAGCCGAACGGGCTGTGCGTGCATTGTTCGAGTCTCAAGTAGTACGCCACTTGAAATCGACCGGTTCTCAGGGCAAACAGTGGCCCCGCGCGCAGCGAATCCCCTGCGCTAGTCGAAGACCCGGCCCACGGACGGCTCGAAGCAAAGCGAAAACAACTTTTGAATGGCGCTACTAGACACGGCCGCTTATCTGTCAAGTGTTCCCAACGTGACTTGTGCAGTGAAATTCAATGACAAACCTGATAATAAGGAGCCAGGTAGATTTTTGGTTTTGGCGGTACGCTCAGTGGTTCCCGCAAAGGGACGGTAGAGTACTGAGAGTGGTTCTCGGAACTGCGGGTACTCGGCGGCGTCGAGCTTCCCGCGCTAACATACGCACGCATGCACAGGAACGCGTGCTCGCACGCGCGGCAAAGACACACACACCAGCCCGCGTGTATATCCGGTATGAACACACTCTGCGGCGTGTATTTTACTCCCTCCGCGCATGAATGCTAAGCAACCTGTGGCGGGTATGTTGTCGCTGGCCGGAAGTACCAGTGTGGGGCCTTCCTTGTTAGGAGCCTCGGCCAGGGAGCATGCGATCAAATATAACGTACTGTGTGTGTGTGTGTTTGTTTGTGTGTGTGAAGTGCGCAAGTGAGAATGTTGTTTGGTGCGCAGGGCCCCGAAGGGACAGGGCAAAGCCAAGGACCCTGCAGAGCTCTCCCGCCCTCAGGGATAATTAAACACAATTTATTGCAGTGTGGGCCGACGCGTGCAACCGCGCGCACATGGCGCTTCGAGAACCCGGAATGAAAACGCCACTATGCACGCGGTGAAGGGGGAGGGGGAAGTGGACAAGAGGGGGTGGCGTAGGCATTGGTTCTCCGTTGTCACTGTATACAGGTAGTGCGGCATTTCTACGAGAGGAGGCCAAAATTCATTAACACGACTACACGGGCGTTGGAATGTCAAGGAGGGATTTTGTGTGTTCTATAAGTAAGTTAACTCGAAAGAAAAACTAGAAATAACTACGTCTTTTCACACAGTCGAACACAGTTTAAATATTGAATGCTGCAATTCATTGTTGACGATGAAATCCTGGCCAATTTAAGGTCCTCTGAGACGGAACTCGGGGCTGAGGGGCTGGTTGACACGGTGACGACTGCTATTCCTGCGCGTCCGCCGTCTCAGCGTCACTGTCTCTGAACCGAGTGGCTCCATGTCAACGCAGACTTCCTCTTGACGTCGCTTGGCGCCAGTTTTTCCTCGTCATCGACGTCCCATCTTCCGAACAGTTGGACGCTTCGCGAGCTTCCTTGATTGCCTCCAAAGGCGGCCCAGTCTCCTCTGACGAAATGGTGCACTGCATACACTCGCCAGGACTTGGCTGTTGCGAGTCGTGGGGACACCTCCGCCCCTCTTTGCGAGACTAATGGTGGTGGTGACGCACGTAGCCCTTTGTTCGGACGGACGGACGAACGGACGGATGGCAGGCAGACGGACAGACAGGCAGGCTGGACGGAGGGACGGGTCATAAATCGTCCCCGGCGGAGACATCATAACATCGACGGCCATTGCATTGCACGTGTTGCTGACGCGCAACGTGTCGGCCACCTCTATCCCGGCCGGCCGCGCGTGCTGCAGGACCTTGTTGTATCGCCGGAGTCCTTCCCCCTCCCCGCGCTCGCCCGTCGCGCGTTCATCACGTTCATGACCTCATTTCTTCTCCTCCCTTTTCGTTTATTTTCTTCTTTTTTTCCCGTCGGCGTGCGCCACAGCCAGCAGCTAGTCCGCCGGCCACAGCATCCATCCACAACTCGTGTCATGTCCTTCATTGCCGACGCCGGCCATTAAGTCCTGCGCAGACAGGGTGTAGGGGCCGAGCAGCGAAAAGGTGCTGCTGCCGCACGTGTGTTCGGGGGGCAGCAGAGACAAGGGACAGGAAGTGGGGCTGAGCGCACACACACACACACACACACACACACACACACACACAAAGAGCCCCTCTCGCTCTGGCGTGACACTGCCGCTGGACAAGCCTGCCCCCGGCTGTCCTGGAGAGTTGACCAAGAAAACTGCTTACCTCCAGCAAACGTCAGGCGGGCGTGGCGAGGCGGGCCGGCGTGGTGCGCGCGCGGCCATCGTGACACTTCTGACTTTCCCCTTCGGTCAGGAAGAGTCGGCCGACAGAAAAAGGACATCCCAGTTACCAGTAATTCATCCGAGCGCCTGGGTCGCTGCCGTCTCAGCAGGCAGTGGCTGCCAGACACACCGGACAGCGACCAGCGACTCCCTCGGATCCGGCTCTCTGACTTCTTGAAAGCCCTGCCGAAGAATGGACCAACTGAATGGTCCGCGCAGTGCCCGGCGCGGTGGATACACAAACGAGCGCCCCGCTGGACCGTACACGGCAAGTGCATTTGGCTCAGCCATACAAAGGGAGCTTAGTTTGCCTTCGGAGCGATGTGCCGTGGACCACGGCAGCAAACTTTTTGTTTTCAAATCCACAAGTTCAGCGGAGAGGACGGGCGTTGAGAGCAACAGCGCAACCCACAGTGGGGCCCGGGATAAAAATGAAGCTCGAGTTTAATTAATCAATCTAATAACGAACGGTGCGGTTGATTTGGCCACTTGAAAGCGCAACAGACTGAAAACACACCATTAAGTCAGGCGGTGGCTTGCGCGGGATTGTAAAAAAAGGAAAAAAAAAATATTAATTTAAAAATTATATGTAAAATACAGTTAGAAGGGGACATAAAAAAAAGTCCCCTCCTCATCGTATTTATGCAGCGCGAAATTTTGAAAGCAATAAAGGTGAAGGAAAATGAGAGACGGGGAAAGAGAGTGACGCCCTTGGTCCCTCATTGCAATAAAGGGATTAGCGCTGCCGCACTCGGCCTGAGAACGGGGCCTAACTGTAGGGCCATCCTCTTCGACCAAGAATGTGCGGATTCGAGGGGTGAACCACTCTACAGCATGCTATTGTAAAGTGTTGCATTGAAGAGCCCGGCAATTCGAGAAGCCAGGACGTAGAGAAAAAGTGCGGTTGTGGAATTCACCTGGGGAAGCCAAGGCTACGGCCTACGGCGAGACTAGGTCAGACTGCTGGGCCTCCTCACGCGCGTTGTGCTGTACATCACCTAGCAGCGCACGCCAGCGCACGCCAGCGCGCCTCGCATGTGTAGCAATTTGGTAAATCCGCGGCAAACATGGTACACAGCGGCGCAGTAAACATGTCCGTAGCGGGACCCGCGATGCCCCCGCGTAGCGCAGCGCGGCCAAGCGGGTTGTAGCATCAGTCATGGGCCGGCGGCGCAGTGGGCCGGGAGACCTGACCTGTATTGGGAGGACACGTGTCGAGAACAGGCATCGAAACGTTCCTGCCAGAAACCTTGACTCGAACCAAAGACGTGATAGTACATCGCTCGACGAGGAGGCAGTGGGGGAGGGAGAGGGAGGGCGTGCCGGCAAGACAGCGGCGTTATACGCAGCGTGCGGCGTGCAAGACGATTATTATGGCTTTTAAACGAGGCGGTGGTGCCCTGCCGAGCAGAAGGCCCGGGAAGGGAAATAAAAGTTTTCAAAGGCGGTGCGGCGGACCAATATCCGAGTGCAGCGCGTCGCCTTTCTCCCCCGCCGACGGAAAACAAGAGGGAGGATAATTGCAGACCGGAATGACAGTGCTGGGGCACGTGGCTGCAGCACGCCGCAGATGCAGCCGGCAGACGATAGAAACGGCCAATCATTTCAGACTGTCACGATGAAACTACGCAACCCTTAAGAGCATTAAGTAAAAAAGCTATGAGGACCAGAACCCACTTTTCATCGTAAAGACGCATTTGGACACGCAGATGGAGCTCAGAAAATTGCCTTCCTGCAAAGCTGTCGCGCTACATGGGGCGTGCGCGGCTAACAGAAAAGCCCGATGCGATAGCGCAACGCGCAGTCAGCTGCCGGGTCACCAACAAGGCGAAAAATTACGCGGGGATGCCAGAGCACACAAGCAGGGTCAGGGTAATCATAATTAAAATCTGTAGTACATTCGCGCGCGAGAATAAAAACAACCAATAAAACCAGCTCTCCGCGCGGCCGTCGCCGGTGCGTACGCAGGACATAAGTTTTGATGCGAAGAAAATCAAAACTATTCCATTTTTTTTGTATGTTTACTGTCTGGTCGAAAACTTTTATACTTGAAAAGTTATGCATGGAAAAATGCAGTAATGACGACAAAAAAGTTGAGGCAAGAGCGAGGGTGCGCCGCACGGTGTGCCGGGGCGGGGCGTGGTGGGGGGCAGGGAGGGGCGGTGGGTGACCGCGGCTAAGAGAGAATCCGTGTCGCATTGCCGCGAACCTCCTCAGCGCCGGGCCCTTGTTTGCATGAATATAAAATAAGTTGAACGTCGGAACGGCCCAATATGGGACGGGGGCGCGCTCTTGCGGCCGACTCGTGCACTACTCGCAGAGCAGTTCGGCCAACCCGAAACCCACAAACAAAATAAAACGTAAAATGGAAGCGAACGGGGTCACGCTACAATGCAGCTGGTATTGGGGCCCCGTCTCCCTCCACCCTCGGGGCGCTCGGAAACCTTGAAAAAGAGAGCTTCCGCCGAGAGTCCAATCGTATTCCTTGCCGAGGCAGGGAATTTGAGTCGGCGCCGCTGCAGACACTGCGAGTCCACTGCGCAGCGCCGCGCCCTAAAGCTGCAAATGTTGTCCATTCGATGCAGTGTAGATACAGTCCGCGCGGGCGCGTGCCCTCGGACCGATGTCACTCGAAACACCCAACCGAAATGCGTCAGAAAAGGACGTGACTTTGGGGGCCTCCATGAGTCCAGGCGGCCTGCCTACTCTGCAGTAACGGGGGAGGCATAGTCAATTATTAGTTCAGAGGGGGTAGGGACAAGGGGTTTGCTGAGCGGGCCTGCAGCACAGAGGACACGCGCGGACCGCAAACACAACCGTGTACACCTTGTACAGGTGGTACGTTCGGACGACGCGCGTTATCGCCCAGGGGCTCACCAGCTCGCCACGGCACGGACATTGCACAGTGGGCGGCGGCCAAAACTCTAGGCGTGGTTCGCGGGCATGACTGAGTCACAAGGTAGCGGTGGATGCGAACCACGCCTGCGACGCTTGGTGCAACGCCCAGTGTGCCCTCCACGAGTCATCCGGAAGAAGAGACTGGGTGGTGTGTGTGTGTGTGTGGCTGGAGGGTGTTCATGCGAGTCAAATTGAAGCCATCCTGTGCGTCGGCGCGGCTGCAGGCCGGAAGGCGAGAGCCTCTCTTTTTAAAAGTTGCGAATTTATGCGGCAGCCTCGGTGCGGAGCCATTATCCAAGCCATTGGCTGCCCCCTCCCCACGTCACCTTCACTCGCGCGGCCTAATACTGCCGCCAGAATAAAGCAGCTGGAGGCCATTCTTTCCTCGGACTGGCCGCGTGCCTGGCGTATTCCTCCTCGCCGCGTCCGGCGCGAACGACGCCGTCTTAAATATGCCATAATTCATGAATTTTGGCGTTCCAACCGTTTCTCATTTTCCGGTCAGGAGTGATTCGAATTTTCGGGCGCGCGGAACGATGACGAAAATGGGGAATCAATGTGGCGCCCGATTGCCAAGGTCGCGGCAGCGCTTCAATCGGCACGTTCGGTGCCCCCACTAACCGTAAACGAGCGCACAAAAGAAGCCGGTGTCCGTCATTTTTCTTCTCTGTTTACCAACTCTGGTGAGATATGATCTTGCGTCGCTCGGGGACAATTATTTTTCTTCCCCGCTCCGCCAGCCCCCCGGTTAGACCCTCTGTCTCGGAGGGCGAATCTCTGGCCGGCCAGCTCCGGATCCGTTTCCTCTCATGGTGACAAACGAGGCCAGCGTTTCGAGCGCAACCAACGCAAATTCGCTTTTGCTTTCGGAGGGGTGAAGCAGAACATTCGAAGGTCGACTTCAAATGGAAACCAAAAATAAAATGAAATGAGCCAGGCGTGAACGTGCCCACAGAGGTTGTGCCAACACGAGCTCGGGGCAACAGCCGTGTGACGGGGAGGTTCGTCACTTTGCCTCTCGGCGGCCCGCAGGGGTGCGAGCGAGACAGAGGACGATGCGATCCTCCGGAACGAGGCCACTCCGTGACGTCGCTCGGGATGAGAAATAAGGGCGCTCCGTTCGTTTGACCCTTTTAGAGGTAGATAGATGGAGCCGATCGCCTCGTTCGGAGCGCTAAGTGATAAATCCTCCCCCTTCCCGCGTCACGCCACAAACAGGGCCGAGATGTAATTATGTGGCGGTCAGGTCCGTGGTGCCGGCCTGGCCCCTCTGCCACGCGAATGGATGTAAAATGTAAACGCGGCGGCGGCAGGCGGGGCGTTACGGCGTCCGGATGCAGGTCGCTGGGTCGTGCGCGCACCGAGGAGCGCGGACCAAGTTGGCGTGCGGAATTATTTAGATTCACGTTGGCATTCTCGAGAGGGCGGAGTCCCAGTGACCGCCGCGGCCGGAATGGGACGCGCACTGGGACGGGAAGCAGAGAGGCACCGTGAACAAAGGCGGTGAGTGATAAGAGGTCACGAAAGAATTCCGCAGCGGAGGGGTCATCGTCGTCCTCGCCGGATGGGCTGCTTCCTGGGTCGCCCCGCCCCGCCTCGGCTCACCCCGCCCCGCCCCGCCTCGGCTCACCCCGCCCCGCCCCGCCCCGCCCCGCCCCGCCCGCACGCCGACACGTTTTCTGTTAATGTTTGCTTCTAAAAAAAAAAAATAGCAGGCCAGGCCAGCGCGCGCGCGCGCCCAGCAATTATTTAAAGTTGCCGCCAAAATATATGGAGGGAAAAAGAATTGGCGCCTCGCGCGCAGCCGACCCAGCACGCCGCCACCCACCGCAGCCAGCCCGCCTGCTCTTCTCTTTACTCACGGCAAAACACACACACACACACACACACACACACACACACACACACACACACACACACACTGGGAAGGGGGTTAGGCCGGGCGACAGAGTGGGTTAGTGTGGACAAGAGGAGGGAGGGACGCCATCGTGGTGTAGGCGGGCTGTCTAAGGTTCGGCCTTAAAGCCGATTACATGCTGTGAACGACGGAGGGAAAGGGCGTGCCGGACAGCGCCTGGCTGCGGTTGAGGAGGCTCAGGAAATACTTTCAGCCGCCATGTCGAGAAGCAAGCAAGCTGCCAGGACAGTCGATACTATGTTCTTCAAAACAATGCGGATAGGGACCAACAACTGCCCGTTTGAATGCCACCGACAATTAGATGCTGATCAAGAACTATTAGCCACATCCCAGCGGTAAATACAGCGAATTCCAAAGAAAAACAATGTGCCTGCTCAGCTTGTAAAGAGATTCAGACGATGGTTTAACGTTGAAGTCTTCTGTGACTAGTATCAATGATCTTGGCCTCCCTGCCTGCCAAAGATCAACGAAGCTCTCACCACCACCACCACACCTGACACTGGGTACCTAAAATTGATGAAACTCACGCGTATTGGCAGCAACCCCCTTTTCCCTTTACATCGCGATGTGTGTGTGTGTAGGCGCGCGTCTGTGTGATGCGCGTGAGAGAGTGTGTGGGATGAAATTACGCGGCCGTGGCAGAGGCAGGAAGAGATTGCAAATTTATTTTATTTCGCACCGTGGTGGAAAATAACGTAAAATAAAGAGGATGAGCGCGCGCAACGCCACCAGCAGCGGGGCGACCCGACCCGACCGCTTCCTTTTTCGTCCTCATCAGCCGTCATCAGCGCAGTTGTTTGTGAGCCGCCCCCCTCTCTCACCCATGGCCCTTTTGGGGCCACCGCCCACACATGCGAAGGGTGATTAGCCTCTGAGGCATGGGGGTTGCAAGGGGTAAATGATGCGGCCCCGTTCGTTGTCCCGTGGCACGCCAAACACATCACCAATACGCTTCACCAAAGTCCCGAGGCACGCCAAGCGTCACCAATGCGCTTCACCCAAGGCACGCCAAACACATCAACCGATAAGCTTTGCCGAGGTCTTTGGAGCCCCGGGCCACAACGATAACACTCGCTGCGACGTCATGATGACGACATTATGATGTAGGTATGCGGCAAGTAAATGGGCGAAGAAGAAGGAAAGCGAGAATGGGATAGAGACTTCACTGTCTTCTAGCTTACTTCCATTACCTGGTCCTCACTTGACTGCGGGCCTCTCAACTTTCACTTCTACCAGAACTCCTTGGTCTCCAGGACCTCATCCCAATTATTTGCACCAAAAAATCGTTTTTTCTGCCAACTGTTCCCTGCCGTGATCACCAGTCACTCTCCTTCCTGTCTCTGCCACAGGACTCGCTGACCTAAATTAGCGGCCCATCATACCCGAGCCCCGCCCCGCCCCGCCGCTGCCTAGTCACCTCTAGGTCTTTGTTAGTGCCGCACCCTTTTACGACCTGGGAGAGATTGTTGTCCGGCAGGTGGTCCGCCCGGGGCCACCACTTGCGAAGGGGCCACTAGGCAGCAAAAAGAGCCCCCCCCCCCCAAAAAAAAAAAATAAAAAAAAATCGAGGGAGGGTTATGTTGAAGCAAACACCCTCAATAATTGATTTTTGACGTCATCCACTAAAACCATAGGGTTTCAACTTTTACACCTACACCCACAAACGTAAACCATTGGTTTCAAGCGTGTTAGCTTATTCATAGTCAACAATTTATTAAGTATACATCTTAGCAAAGTAAAAGGCCTTTTATTGTTTCTTAAAATAAAACCAACTAGCAGTGAAGGAACAAAGTGGGAATAGGTCCAGGGGTATGGTCCATCCCGTTGATGGGTGCGTGTGTGTGTGTACACGTGTGTGAGTGTGCGTGCTCTCGTTTCGGTGCGGTGGCCTTCATCTCGACCGCCTGGCTATGCTGGCTGGTGGCTCGGCCAAAACCGGACGGAGGGGTGCCATGGCGCTGCGCTGGCGCTGCCATGGGCCGCTGCCATGGGCCGCTGGGCCGGCAGGGCGGCCTGTGTGAGGCACGGCTCGCTGGCGTCCACTGGACGCTGCCATGGGCCGCTGCCATGGGCCGCTGGGCCGGCAGGGCGGCCTGTGTGAGGCACGGCTCGCTGGCGTCCACTGGACGCTTGCCAGTGCGACTCGCACAGCAAAATGGCTAATGCTCAGATTGGTCCTGGAAACGTTATCGGCACATTAACTCCACCGCCCCAACCCAGCGTCGGGCCGCCGGGCCGCGTCGACAGAACATATACGCTAAATACGCCGATCGTGGCAGCATGGAGATAAGCGAGGTAACCGAATCATGCGTCCAAAACGGTAAACTGAAACAGCGCATCGCGGGTAGAGGACGGATTTAAGCGACAGCAAAATTGAGAAAACGCCGTTTCAAAAAGCAGTTTTTTTTTGTTTTTTTTTTTCACTTCCGTTGGTGTTTGGCGAGCTTTGAACCGGCGGAGGTGTGGGCCGGCCTCGATTGCATCGGGAGACGGGGAGGCTTGTGGGTGCGTTGGAGGACAGGGAAGCACAGTAATGAAGCAGCGTGTGGGAGACGGAGGGGCAAGGTAGAGAAAGTAGGAGCAGGCAACGTTGTTTGCACTGGCTTCTCCCCAAACAGTGGAGGCAGCAACTTGCCGTGCCAACCCCACCCCCACCACACCTTCCGACCCCCCCTCACCCCTTTTCCTCTCGATGCCGAATCAAAGGAGAGAGATGAGGAAGAATGTGGAAGGTAGATGCAAGCGAGTTCAAAGGTAGGTGCGAGCGGATTCATTGATTATACATCACTATCTCACGATCTTATACATCGTCATCACTATTTCATCACCTTGGCATCAAGTAGTCACCATTATCATGCGGCTATTTCTCACTGCATCATCTTACGTAGATACGTAGTTTGCGTGAACAGCATACCCTTAAACCATCAATCATACGAAAAGAAAAGAACAAAATACATCAAACCGTGATTTTACACAGATAATTTTGACAGAAATGATTTAAATTTATCTCCTTAATTAGGGATTCATATCGCAGCGCCGTGGTATGGCTGAATGCGGCGTTATTAGCACGTCAGTCCACCCGTCCCGTCCGCCTGGCTGTCTTCAATCCGCACGCCCCCCTAATTCCCTAATTTCAATATCATGGCGACGCGCCGCCTGTGTAAAGAAAGTGAAACTCGCTTTTGAACAACTCCGGCCGCCGCCGCCGCTCTGCCTGCCTCACCGAGGGCACGTGCGTCAAATCGTCAAACTGGGCCGAAACACGATTTCGTGCCTCGTTTTCGCTCTCCCGTCACACAGTCCCGCATAAACTAGCCACCTGGAACGGGATTATCTCTCTGGATGACCTTGACCTGCTGACCTTGACCTCAAACACCTCAACTCATCCAATCCCCCTCCCTCTTTGCCCACCCACAAGGCCCCAGGGCTGCACTGGGCAGACCCCCGGGAGGGCGACATCAAAAGGAAACAACAACAACAACAACGCAGCTTTAGGCCGCTCAATTACCTCAATGCTGAAACACGTGTCCTGCTTAGAGCACCTCAACTGGGCTTTGCATAAGCATGAGGATCCTACTGAAATATTTGACGGTCGTTGTTTCGACCACGAAGCACTGTCGGCTTGCGGTACTCGTAAGGCGCGACGGTATCTCCCCGTCTCTCTCTCTCTCTCTCTCTCTCTCTCTCTCTCTCTCTCTCTCTCTCTCTCTCTCTCTCTCTCTCTCTCCCCTCATTCGGCCCTATTCGTGGTTGCGTTCTCGTCGCCACCTGGGACTTGTTGGAGGCCAGGACGTCCTCGGCCGGGGACTTAATCTCATTGGCTGAAACACTTGACTCGGGTCAGGGGCCCTGCAAGAGCCGGGCAGGGCGCCTTATCATGCGGTCTCCATTGTATCAACAATTAGCGCTCAGGTAGAGAGGGAGAGAGGGAGAGACAGAACGGGGGGGTGTAGAGAGAGAAGCAGAAGAAGGAGAGAGAGAGAGAGAGAGAGAGAGAGAGCGGTAAGAAGTGGGACAAAGACCGCAGCGACATCTTCTAAACTGCCATTAGAATGGGCGGAGGCAGCAAGAAGTGTTTCGGGCGAAAAAGGGCCGCCGTTAGAGAGATAAGAGCGTTGCTATTACCGTGTTACACTGTTACACAGAGTATGGCCCAAGCACGCCGAGCGGTACACCGAAAGGCACGCCGAGAGGCACGCCGAGAGGCATCCCGCGCCGCCTACCTGTCTCACTCCATCGCAACAACCATTAGCGCCCATTCCAATTAGGACGATTGTGTGTTACTCTCTGAAAGGCCGCCAGATGCATCACCCGCCCAACTCCTGCGCGACCGAGCGAGACGGGGATAGCGAGAGCAGGTGGGCGGGGTAGAAGGATGAATGCCAAGAGCAGAAAGCTTGTGGACGGCCGGAAAATTTGGCCACAGTAAAAGCGGCTCAACATGGTTTTCTTTTCAGGGTGCGGCATTGTTTCACCCGCCACAACCAAACATAAATTGCCTCACCCTGTTCTTCATCATCCACCTTCGTGCGTCGTACATTCCGGTAAAGAGGGTAGGCCCGAGTCCACTCATGTAACAATCATCATTACCATTTCCGAATCCTTCTTTCTCTTCTCTCAGCTGGGCCAAATATAGATGGCCACTTTCATTTCCTCTCTATCTGCCTTGTTTCCGGTACATGAGCGAAAGACTCCCCGAAACACATCGATTTGACACCACCAATTACGCCGCGCCGCTGGTTGGGCGGCCGCACAGAGAGACAAAGCGCACCCTGCGTCGCAATATACGTTGTGGTTATTTTCGAAGGAAATACAGAGCTGTTTTCAGCTGTGAGCAAGTATTTTCTCGTCTACATAATATGACAGTGGACGAATTAGGCGTCTTTCACGGCCCGTGACTCGCAGTTACGGCTGAAAGAATAAGCCTCCCGCCTCCACCTGCAAGCAGCGCGCTTGCGCCGTCTTTTTTCTCTGCCATACATTATGTATGACTCAAGGTGGACGGCGTGGTGAGCACCGCTGGAATTGCGTTTGAGTGAGGCTGTCCCGTCCTCCAAACCACGGAGGGTTGCGCAGCGCCGGGACTGGGGCCGGCAGTGGGCGGGCGACCACTAAGACGAAAACAAATCCCGAGCTGTTTTGATGGCGACGCCTCGTGTGGACTGAGCTGCTTTAGGACGCCGAGCGCAGTCCCAGCAAGCAGCCGGCCCTGATTTCAGAAGGCCAGCCGGTCCTACGGCCCTTTCTACTCGCGCTCATAAATACAGGAATAGGGTGATGTAAGGGCTGGCGCGGGTGGTGGCCCTGCGAGAAATAGTATGCCATCACTTGAGCCACTCCGCAGGGCCCGGCCTTGCCCGGCCTTGCCCGGCCTTGCCCGGCCCGGCAGCGACACATGTTGGGCCCTTTGCGTCCCGAGGCGGCGGGGCTGCTTCCATTCCGCGCCCTGCTTGATGGAGGGCACAGGGCACGCACCATTGGCCACCGACCGGCTTCCATTCCCGCCATCCCTTCCCGTTCGGACACCAAGCACCGGGGTACTCTGACGGCTGGGCCCGGAGATCGCTTACACCGTCTCATCACAAGGGGCTCGAAATCGCGCGTAGAACGACGCCGATATGTGACCTGTCCGCTCAGCCACGGCGTTGATTCGAAAACTGTTGGACAAAGTCGCATCGAACGTAGGCAGCTAAAACCGTGTATTTTCCCAACAAGTGTTTTGCGGGAATTCCCAATTATTTATTTTTTTTTCGAAAAAGTGAAGCCATCTGTTCGCTCCGATGCGCAGGCGCGAGCGGCGCTGGGCATCGACGGCCGCCACAGCGCCACTTGCGGTGCTTCCACGCTTCCACTCTCCCCGCGTCGTCAGTGACACAGTGGGCCGCTGCTGCATAGGTTTCAATCCGCGGGCCAGGGTGGGTGATGCCGTCGGCACTCACTTGGCAGGGCGCTGGGACCGGCCCACTGTGCCTCGGCCGGCCGCCCTTCAGCTATCTATCGACTTGGCGCCCGGAATCCCCGGAATTGGCCCCGCCGCCACTGCCACCCTACAGTGCAGCGGCAGGCGCCCCACCCCGCCGGCGCCGCAGCGGTAGGCTAAGACGCTCGTAAATGTACCAACTTTTACGGTGGTTGTCAGACAAGGAGGGCGCATCCCGCGGCCCACGCAGGCAGGCCGCGCCACCGCTACACTACGCCACGTGCACTACTAAAGCCCCGTCCTTCACACACACACACACACACACACACACACACACACACACACCACGCGAGACGGCGCGGAATCAGACAACGAAGACGTGCCTTATCCCCGCGGCTTATCGCGGCCCGATAAGAACAGCGGCGCTCCGCTGCACCGCCTCTATAAACTCGATGCAGAGCGCGATGCATTGGGGCGGCACTCTGGCCGCGGTACAGCCCCTCGCTCTGTCTCTCTCTCTCTCTCTTTCGCACGCCTTGCGGGACGCCGTGTGAGTGTGAGGGAGACGGAGCGAGGACACCGCGACCGCGGGCTGTATACGGCCCACCGCGCGCCCGCCGCCGCTGCTCCGCCCTTCAATAATGTATGTAAGCGACGTGACCACATTGCCATTCTCCGCGGCCAACGTGTATCGCACCGCGGCATTTATACCCCCCTCCCCATCCCCCCTCACCGCCAAGCACGACACCCCTCCCCTCCGCTCACGCGCGCTGTGGCGCCCTGGGCTGTGTTTTTCTGAGAAATAGCTCTGCAGTGAGGAGGTGCAGGCTCTGCATGCTTCCCAGAACGCCACCACCGCCTGCAGGAATCTCGCATACCGCCGTAGACTCAAACTGTTATGTTTTGGTGTCAGTAAAAAGTCGTTTACTTTCATGTTTCATTTAAGTCGTTCTGATTGGGGGTCTTTGGGCGAGACTTTGACTCCGGCGGCAGTGCACCGCGCGCCTCGGTCCTCATCCCGCTAATGATTGGCAGCCGAGCGGCGAAACACAAACAAAGTCCCCCTCCGGACGCGCCGCCAGGGCTGCCAACCTCGCCAGCCCCGCCAGGGCTGCCAGCCTCGCCAGTCCCGCCAGCCCCATCCGCCGCCAATGAGATTGCACGCCGAGATTTGAATTTCGACGCAAAAGGGCGTCGAGAAACAAAGGACGACGAGGAGCCAATGAAGGTGATCGCGCGGGACGGGGCGTGAGGGGGCGTCAGGGGGTGGGGAGGGGCCTGCGGCACGAGGTGTACAGTCGATGCTCGCGCGACCCCGCTCCGCCGAAAAGGTCCCCCCTGCCGCACACGTTTCCCTCGATCATCTCCGGTAGCCCAACCCCCTCGCCCCCAGCCACCAGTATCAACTAGCGACGCCTCATTACGGACGTGCAAACTTGCTTGTCTGTTTACGCAGCTGCCGTGAAAGTGGGGTAACGCGCCAAAGGCGGAGCAGGGCGAGGGGGGGGGGGGGTAAGATGCAGAGGGCGGCCCGACAAAGGACTGCACCGACGTCACGCTCGCTGCGAATTAGTCGTTCTAGAGGCGGGGCAGTTAGAGCCGCAGGGTCGGCCCCGCCCCCGCCGTGCCGCAGATCCAGGTCGCCGTCAGAGGGTCTCCAAACCGGGCACCCTATGGCCGCACCCATGCCGAGCGGCTGCACAGCACGCGCGTTCCCACTGCGATGAGAAGCTTGCGAGTGGTGCAGTGACCGCGGCCCCGGCGCCCCGCGCTCGCCTCCTCCAACGGCGGGCTTATCTCGGACTCAGCCCAGGGCTCGCGTCATTTTGCGCGTGATGGGTTTGTCTCGGGGGCGGCGTGCACGGCGCAGGCGCGGCGAAGGCGATAGCGGGCTACGGCGCGGGGCCCGGAGATAAGGGGAGCACCCCGCCGATGATGGAAGCGAGCGGCGCCATGTGGCAACGACACTCTGTCTCTCTCACTCGCACGTGCCGTGCCGTGCCGAGCCGAGCCGAGCCGAGCCGAGCCGAGTCAACAACGTTGCGACCGCGGGACGGCCCTGGCCCCGGCCTGGCCTCCAAGTCGTACTCAAACAAGCGGCAGGGGCATTACCACATTGTTGCAGGGCGCCGGTCGGCCGGCTTAAACGAGCAATTGGATTACGCAGGCAGCGTTCGTGCGCTCGGTGCGACGGCGACGCAAGGCAGGACAACCATTGTTTGGCTATCACAGCAGGAAAACTAAAGAATATGCGTATAAAAGTTACAGTCCTTTTTTCCTTTTTTTTTTTTCAGAAATATGTTGACAAAAATACGCGGCTTAATCTCGGCTTGCCGCGGTATTTCAACAAACTGACAGCGCGGAGCAGAGGGGGCGGGGGCCGGTCCATTAGCGGAGCCCAAATCCTCCCTCTATCGGCGACCAGTTCAACTTGTCATTCCTTCTTCCGTTCTGGCAACTTCACAATCGGCGCATTATTGGCCTCGTAATCCCGCCGCCACAATCCGGGTCCGAAGGCTGGGAGCGCGGTGACGCTCGGGAATGGATGGTTCCGAGGGACCCGCTAGGTTTTTCACCACCGCCAACTCTCGACAATCTTGAAGCAAAATTATCTTGCACGTGCTCCGATTGGCGCCAAACGACGGGACGATAGGCCAGCCCGCCGCGCACACATGCCCAGCGCTTTGCCTAGCCACCCGTCTGCAGGCGCTCGCTATTGCTCCCTGATAGAGAGTAGTACAGGGGGCTCTGCAGTCCGTCAGTCCGTCCGTCCGTCCGTCCGTCCGTCCGTCCGTCCGTCTGCTGGGATTATAATCTCTCCTCTGCTCTGCATCAACAGTGGCGGCGAATGGCCCGGTCAAGAGGGTCGGTTCCCAGGAGGAGCCCCCTCCCTCCCTACCACTTTTCAGTCCTCTCCTTTCCCTCATCCCTCGATCTCAATCCATCACTTGGTCAGCCGGCTCGGCAGTTTGCACAACACTCTCGCGAATGGACGCGAGATTGCTATCGCGGAATCGGTCTGGAGATATAAATTGGACCGACCGTAGGCCTCGCATTGAAATCAGAAGCTCCGAAACACCTGTTCACACAGACCCTACAGTTGGGGACAGTTGGCGCTGTAGGGGTAGGAAGAGCAGCACGAGTGGAAGAGCAGAAAAAAGTGATACGAAGTTAGTAGAGCTGGTGGGAAGGCGGGAATGAAACTGGAGCGAGGAGGAAAAAAATGGAAATAGCAAGGAGGGCGTGGGGCATGGCACTTTCCAGAGCCGCTGAGACCCAATGCAAAAATGTCAAGCTGATATCTGATTTTTCCGCTTTCGGCGGGCCTTTGACTGACTCAATAATAATCCGGCTGGATAAAACAGTCCCACTGGACAGATTGGTAGCTCTCGCGGCCTCGCTCTCACTCACACAAGCACCTGCGCATACATACACACACACACACACACACACACACACAGAGGCCTGCACTTGCAATCTCTCTCTCTCTCTCTCTCTCTCTCTCTCTCTCTCTCTCTCTCTCTCTCTCTCTCTCTCTCTCTCTCTCTCTCTCTCTCTCTCTCTCACACACACACACACACCTGCGCCAGCGACACGGCCTGCGACCCGCACAAAGCCATCCATTACTGTATAATTTAGAGGTCTTTGTCAAGGATTCGTGGTGGCGAGTTTGCCAAGAACGGCAAACGGCACGAATCGGTGCTGCTGCCGAGCTTTCCGACCACCGCCAGGCCAGGCCCTTCACGAAGGAGAGGAAGAAGAGTGGGGAGAGGGAGGGAGGGAAGGGAAGGGACTCAGGGAAAGACTTTTCGCAATTTACGTGGGCCTCTTAACCAAACGGCATATGCAGCTGTTGCTACAAACGCGTGCGCCGCCGTGAATGGCTTCTAATCCCCCCTCCTCCTGTGCTTTGACTGAATGGCCCGGAACTACTCCGGTCCAGCAGTCACATCCACGGCAGCAGCGGCGAAAGTAGTAACCATAGCGTTATGGAAACGGCGGGGCCGCTGCAACAAGCCACGCTGCCGTGTGCACAGATAAAGCTTTCGTTCCTTCGCTGCACAGAAAACAATCCCTTCGAAGGTAAGGAGCATTTCGAAAAGGAAGAGAATGTGAGAGAACGACGCCCGACAGGCGAAACCTGTTCCGGTAAACATGTTTTCCTACTGGCGGGCTGCTTCTTGCGAGGCCGTTCGCAGAACACTTTACGAATTTACTGCAACTTTCCGACGCCAGCCGCGAGCATTCTCGTTAAACTGGAAAGTAAAAATTATCACGTCAGGCTCCAAAGGCGCCATCCCGGCATTTTTTCTGTTTTCGGTGGAAGGCCTTTTCCTTGATCGCCGGCCCCGTGGCGGTCCCTTTGCAATGCGAAAAGCCGCCGAGACAACACGGCGGCTGGCGAGAGGTACCGGCACGGCACGGCCGCTAGGAAGGGTTGGGGTCGGCCGCGGCGTGGTAGTGCTGTCCCCCGCCATGACCAATTCATGAACACTCATGAGCCTCGACAACGCACAGCAGGAGCCGCTCCCACGTACCCGCCTTGCTACTGCTGCCTCGCGCCGCGCTACGCCACCCCACCGCGCCACCCCACCGCGCCACCCCACCGCGCCACCCCGCCGCGCCACCCCGCCGCGCCACCCCGCCGCGCCACCGCGCCCTTCCGCCGGCCAACCTTTTGTGCGCTCTCTCCAAAGAGCGCCCCGAACTTGGCCCTAGCCAGCAGCTTGGGGCGAGCGTTTTCCTTCGCAGCTTACACTTGACCTTCTTTGCCTTCCAGGACGTTCCAGGATCTGAGTCGGAGACGCGCCACGACCTGCATC
The DNA here is from genome assembly GCA_030522485.1 of Stenchaetothrips biformis. NCBI lineage: Eukaryota > Metazoa > Arthropoda > Insecta > Thysanoptera > Thripidae > Stenchaetothrips > Stenchaetothrips biformis. The sequence continues at coordinate 15,926,048 of CM060096.1, read as the reverse complement.
ATCTAATTTTCGGTCATTTTGGCTGTTTTGTAAAGAAAGCCTTTTGAAATGAAGAAATTATTTTATTTGTGAGCAGAAAGTGCTCAAAAATACAAGGTAAAACTGCATGGATTCAACAGTGTGGAAAACTGCAACTGTGTGCACTCTTGCACACACAACTAGAAAGTGGCGCATTGAAACACACGCACACCCTGGGCTACTATTTATCCCCCACCCAAACGCTTATTCCACTTCATAAATGCTAATTTGCCTTCTCCAGCGGGAGGGGACTGGGGGTGGAGGGGGGGGACGACCAGGGTCACGGTTAATGAGTTGTTGGCATGGCCTGCTCGATGAGGGGGGCTAGAGGGGTAGGGGGAGATTAGAGGGTAGTGGCCGTAGGGAAAGGGGTTGGCGGGGATAACAAATAGCTGGGGAGGGGGGGAGGGGGCTGCAAAGTTGTTGACTGCGTCGCAGTGAGGTCCAGCCCGGCGCAGCACGGGGTGCGGCAGGCGTCTTGGCGGGGCGGCCGCAGTGGCACCTGCAAAGAGGGCCATCGCCTGGAAAGTAATCAGTTCTTTATGGTCTGCGCGTATGTTGCCAGGTCCTGGGCCGGCCATGCGCTCGGGGTGCTCATTCTCCTCGACCACGTGTCCCGGGGAGCAGGGGTCGAAGTCCAGGGAACTGGGGAGGAGGCAGGGCGGGGTCACCGACTTGCATGGCCAGGATAATTACAATCATTTTTCCATTTCCGGGTGGCACCACAGTCTAGTCTTTTTGCAACATGGCATTTTTTTTTTACCCTTTCGAGTATGTATGTGTGTGCAGGCTTCTTCTTTTTTCCCCACTTTTCTTTCTTCAATAAACCCTTTGCAAATCTTTGACCTTTAGTCCGTCCGCTCACACTATTCCGCGCATCCGCTCACACTTGAACTGACATTCCAGCCGAGTGCGGACGCGAAAGACAGCAGCTCGCTTGCTCCTGGACGCGGCGAACGGAACGCGCCCCGCCACGCCTACGCCCTTTGCATTTGCCCAACCACTCGGAAGGCCCGTTTACACCACTCACACGTGTGAGCAGTGAGGCAGCGGCGGCTCAGGAGGCCTCATAAACCGCAGCCGCCAAAATAGTTGTTGATGCGCGTGGCGCTAGAGCGCGCGGCGCAACGAGAGCTCTGGCGGCTCCAAAGAGAATTATTCGTACATGAAATCAATACACGGCGTCGACGACGCGACTGACCGCTGCCGCCAGGAAAAAACACGCGCACACACACATACGTGCACTCACACACGCCACTAGAGCGATTCAATTGGCTGCCCGGAGCCGCGTTACG